>JAWPHD010007185.1:0-132802 GCA_037043455.1 Cyrtodaria siliqua
TGCACATTTACACGCATCTGTCTATGATGCACATTTACATGAATCGGTCTATGATGCATGATAAGTTTACAGAATATGTATATGAGGTGCCTTTACATAAATGTGTCTATGATGCTGTGAACATGAATATGTCCCTGAATCATATGACAAATATGTATACGATGCGTAGTTACATGAATTTGATTGCTTGTAATGCAGTTCTACACATGAATGTGTTGCTAGTATTGCAGTTCTATCCATGATGTGTTGCTAGTATTGCAGTTCTACCCATGAATTGATGCTAGGTAGATTGCAGTTCTACACATGAATGTGTTACTAGTATTTGCAGTTCTACCCATGAATGTGTTGCTAGTATTGCAGTTCTACCAAGAATTTGATGCTAGTATTGCAGTTCTACCCATGAATGTGATGCTAGTATTGCAGTTCTACCCATGAATGTGATGCTAGTATTGCAGTTCGTTCTAAACATGAATTTGATGCTAGTATTGCAGTTCGTTCTAAACATGAATGTGATGCTAGTATTGCAGTTCTACCCATGAATTTGATGCTAGTATTGCAGTTCTACCCATGAATTTGATGCTAGCATTGCAGTTCTACCCATGAATGTGATGCTAGTATTGCAGTTCGTTCTAAACATGAATTTGATGCTAGTATTGCAGTTCTACCCATGAATGTGATGCTAGTATTGCAGTTCGTTCTAAACATGAATTTGATGCTAGTATTGCAGTTCTACCCATGAATGTGATGCTAGTATTGCAATTCTAAACATGAATTTGATGCTAGTATTGCAGTTCTACCCATGATTTTGATGCTAGTATTGCAGTTCTACCCATGAATTTGATACTAGTATTGCAGTTCTACACATGAATGTGTTGCTAGTATTGCAGTTCTACCCATGAATTTGATGCTAGTATTGCAGTTATACCCATGAATGTGATGCTAGTATTGCAGTTCGTTCTAAACATGAATTTGATGCTAGTATTGCAGTTCTACCCATGAATGTGATGCTAGTATTGCAGTTCGTTCTAAACATGAATTTGATGCTAGTATTGCAGTTCTACCCATGAATTTGATGCTAGTATTGCAGTTCTACCCATGAATGTGATGCTAGTATTGCAGTTCGTTCTAAACATGAATTTGATGCTAGTATTGCAGTTCTACCCATGAATGTGATGCTAGTATTGCAGTTCTACACATGAATTTGAAGCTAGTATTGCAGTTCGTTCTAAACATGAATGTGATGCTAGTATTGCAGTGCTACCCATGAATTTGATGCTAGTATTGCAGTTCTACCCATGAATTTGATGCTAGTATTGCAGTTCTACACATGAATGTGATGCTAGTATTGCAGTTCTACCCATGAATTTGAAGCTAGTATTGCAGTTCGTTCTAAACATGAATGTGATGCTAGTATTGCAGTTCTACCCATGACTTTGATGCTAGTATTGCAGTTCTACCCATGAATTTGATGCTAGTATTGCAGTTCTACCCATGAATTTGATGCTAGTATTGCAGTTCTATCCATGAATGCGATGCTAGTATTGCAGTTCTACCCATGAATGTGATGCTAGTATTGCAGTTCGTTCTAAACATGAATGTGATGCTAGTATTGCAGTTCCATCCATGAATTTGATGCTAATATTGCAGTTCTACCCTGATCTATGCGTTGTTCATTGTATCAGGAATAACAAAACCGAATAAGAATCTGCATTACTGTAACATGGAGCAGACGTTTCATGCATACTCAGTATTCGGTCATTCTTCGGTTCCTGTCGATTCTTACGGATGGCAGATACAGTACTGGTTCTACCCAGGACACATGGGGTGGTCTGTCTCTAAATCGACCGTCATATATGGTCTAACACGTGCTAAAAATGACGAATAACGCCATTCAAACAGATCTTCGGTTCCTCCTTAACTAAACACGTGTACAGTTATATACAAGTTGGCAATGCTGAATATATCAATTGATAATGTCTGATGGTATCTGAACTGAACTGAACTCCAACAAGTGTCTTAGATATTACGCTTATTTATATTGATCCATCATTTTGGAATAGATAAATTTCGAGATGCGATGAAGGTTGTTTGACGAGCGTGACAGGGCTGATACTTATAGTTTGACAGATTGTGTATAGAAGAAATTGAAGATACATCGACATGTAACACACAACTGTAATAGAAGTTACAATTACAAGAAAAGGGCGTGATAGGACAAAACTCAAAAATAACGTGTCGTTTAAAGTAGTTATTCCGTCAACAACAGCCATATTTTACAGCATATGTACACCATTTCCAAACCTACTAACGACGAGCTATACACATAGTGTACCTATTATGAATGTTCAAACTCTGTAGACAATATAAACGACTTTAACCAGCCAGGCCAAACCCCAAAACGAGAGCATCGAATTAAAAGTTACCAACTCATAATTAATTTTACGCAGTCGCGGGTATTTTAAGAACCCGTGAAAAAACTATACTTTTAATCGTCATATATACATTTTTATATGACCTGAACATCTGGCTAGATTTTCAATAAATGGTTCTGTAGTGTAATGTTGCTGTTATTTGGAGGGTTAGTTTATTTAAATAAACAAAAAGCATTAATTTAGTAACCGTTATTTCAGTTTCATTTACTATTTTAATCTTCCGGTTCACTAAGAACATAACACAGCTGAAGTAAGTGCTCATTTCGCGTCATAATGAATTATTAATTTATATTAACCTTAAATTAGAAAAAAATACATTTATTATGAATTATATATATGGGGATACTACTTGTATTTAAGTTGCATTTTTCGGGTTGCTGTGGGGTTGTTGCATTTTTATTCTTTACTCAAGTTTCGGGAAGACACCAAGCAGCAAACAAAATACAGTACAAAAGTTGCCCATTCAAGTAGACAATAACAAATGGTATACCGGTGTGATAACGACAGAAGTGTTCGCCCTTTTTATTATTTATATGCATAGGTAGAGTATCTCTAAAGTATATGTGTAAACATGCAATTGTATTACTGCGTTAATTATCTTCCGCCTAATGTAATTACCCGGATGTCTACGTGTGTGACGAGTGATAATTAAAAGGTATAGAAAGTGTTGTCTTCTCGGTGGGTTGTGCAGTAGAACTGGAAAAAGGAATGCGCGGAACTCTAACATTACACGTACCTTTTGATAGCGAAAAAGATGTGGATAAACATATCGTAAACTACAATAATGCTAATAGTGCGTTCTGTGTGATGAAATTGTGTACTGTTAAGGAAGTATTATTGAGTGATAAAGATTATCGGAATATTCAAACTGAAATGTTTATGCTGCAGAAAAGTATGCATGAACAATGCTGGCATGCACATGCTATGAATCAACTCTCGCTTGTCTCTCTTGGTCTCATTTTCTCTGTATGATATATCAGTGTCTATCTTTTCTCTATCCCCTATATTTGTTTTCGCTTGCATTGTCTCTATATTTTCTATCCTTTCGCTAGTCTCTGCTCGCCTACATCGTCTATGTTTACCCTACTTCTTCTCTTAGGTTGCTCTGTATCTTCATGTTTTCATTGTGTCTTGTCTCTGTTTGCTCTGTTTCTTGTCTTAGGTTGCTCTATACTAGTATATTGTCAATACTTCCATTATATCTTGTCTGTGTTTGCTCTAAACCGTGTCTGTGTTTGTTATATCTGTGTCTGTGTTTGTTATATCTGTGTCTGTGTTTGTTATATCTGTGTCTGTGTTTGTTATATCCGTGTCTGTGTTTGTTATATCCGTGTCTGTGTTTGTTATATCCGTGTCTGTGTTTGTTATATCTGTGTCTGTGTTTGTTATATCCGTGTCTGTGTTTGTTATATCCGTGTCTGTGTTTGTTATATCTGTGTCTGTGTTTGTTATATCTGTGTCTGTGTTTGTTATATCCGTGTCTGTGTTTGTTATATCTGTGTCTGTTATATCTGTGTTTGTTATATCTGTGTCTGTTATATCTGTGTCATCCCTGTTTGCTATTCATGCTCTATACATTTTTTTGGCAAAATTTGATAAGATTTGATAATATTTTAAACAAAATATCAAAACAAATCAGTAAGCGTTGCTCATCTGGTAAATGTAGAGCGCATTCCTCTTAATGTGGTCGATAACGGAATACATTAATTAATGAATATGATAATAAAAAAAAATGAAAAAAAATGAGACAGAGCTGGTCGATCATCAGTTACAGGTTGGCCAATTCATCAAAATAAATCACTACGATACACGAGCATCCATAGAGAAGGAAATTTAACCTAATTTTCGGTTTTAGTCAGATGTGCATATCGCAAAATACTTACTTCTTTCACTGGCAGATTAGAGAATGAGATAACCCCAAGAAAAGTAATAGATTGTAACGGAAGCGCTTGCTGCCAGAAATGATTTCATATAAAATACAGACATGGTTTACTCCTGAATCTTTATATATTGCTTATTCTGAAATCTTTTTTTCCATGTCATTCTTTTTTTTACAATTACCTAGCTAAGCAGGTGTCTAAATGTCCGAGGGCATTACGACTGCTTTGTTGTTAAAAAACTATAATTGAGCCCATCCATTACGCATAGTTAGTATGAAACGTATTGCACAGGAAGTAGTGGACATGTAATTAAGGAATTGTATCCATTTAAGCGAACATCTTACATAGCTGTTGTTTTTATTTTATGGTGTAAATAATTGAGAAATTACGAAGCATCTTAATGAAATACAAGCAAGTATCCGTTTTCTCGGAAATATGTCGGTTTGCGTTTTTTTACCCCAGATGTATTACATGCGTTTCTTTACACCAGATGTGTTGCATGCGTTTCTTTACCACAGATCGTTTCTTTACCCCAGATGTGTTACATGCGTTTCTTTACCCCAGATGCTTTTCTTAATTCTTTACCCCAGATGTGTACAAGCGTTTCTTTAGATGTGTACAATCGTTTCTTTACCCCAGATGTATTACTTACGTTATGTTCGCATGTGCGTGTGATTGGATGATTTAATGCTGCAATTGCTGTAATTTTTGTGGCGTAGTTTAATATACTCGTACACGTTTTGGCATCTAGTTGATTAGATATGTAATGGACGCGTTTTGATTGACTTCGATCGCTTGTTTCAACTTTGGTATCTACAATTCTCTTTACCGTGGAGTAATTTCATATTTCTCTTATGTTTGCTTCCATTAATTCTATATCACTCATGCCAAACATCGCTGGCTCTAAATTGTGAATTCAAGTTGAGAAAGGATCGTTTTGGGAGAAACTTATCATAATATGAGATGATGGATATGTACACGCGGTCATAAATAGATAACAGTATAATGTACATTTACGCTAAATCAATCAACTGGAGACAGAATGCGTGTTCTTCGGATGAGGTTGTTTCTATATTGCATTCCTTCGATATGTTGTTTTTGTGTTTAGTATGTTGGTTTAGCACTTGGTTCAGTAGCATTCTTATCTATATGTAAAAATGCATTTAAAGATCTATATCTTCAAGTTCCTTGTAGAAAAAAACATATTTGTGAACGGTTATCTAAACGCGATTGCTATCAGAATACGTGTATCAGATATGGTTAAAACGTATACAGGTGTTGTAAACATTTCTTCAAGATTGTCTGCAAAAACGTTGCGTTCTCCGGGTGGGTCTTTTCTAGTGCATGTCTTTGATGCGGCGTTCTTGTTGTGTTTGGTTTGTTGGTTTGACAGTAATTTCTGTAGCATACATATCTCTATGTGTTGATAGATATTGATCCTGAAAACAAATCTGAAAATAAATTAAGGAAAGGTTTGGTGAAAAGTCATTGTCATACCAATGTGTACAATGTATGTAAGCGCATCATTTATAGCGAGTTCTAGTCCTTGTGTTCCAAAGATTCCAGCTGAAATGTTGACAACATGATCAAGCGACTGTACACAATTGTTTGCTTTACTAACGTTCCAAAATATGAATATTATTTAATGTACTATGTAATAATCCCGAGTATGTATGCAATGTTTTCTTACTTCTCCGGTTGCTTTACAGACAACTAACTGTTTGACATTTATGTTTCTTGTCAAGTACGAATAAAACCTATTCGTGAACTGGTACCGACATTATCAGTCTTCCAATGAAAACTGATATTGAAACTGCATACATATATTGCTACTGAACAATAAATTTACAAAGATGTTTACAAAATGTCATAAACACTTCATACACTACTTGTGAACTGTGAAACCTGATCTCCAACTTTGTAAGCAATATTGCTGACACTTTAGTTGTCTCGGGTGACGAATTCGTATAATAAGAGGGATGTGCACGTTAAACAAGAGTTCGTTAATGTCAGTACATGCCGTTACTAGTAATAACCAGTTATACAGGATGATTGCCAATACGTTTTTATAAATAAACGAATAATTCCTGACGCCCGAAAAGCGTTTGATCATCTATATGCAAAACAAATGTAAGGGTCTCCCTGTCCGTTTGATTAAAATCAACACGTTTTTAATAAATGTTTTGTAATGTATACGTGCATTTTATACAGCTGATCAGATAAAGTACCGTGAGTTTTATAGAACGGCAAGAGGGAGGTAACATAATAATAATGAGATGGATTTCTTTTCATAATCCGGCTATCACGACACGGTAAATTATGGTATCAGTGTAAGTTGCCATCATCTTGTTTTCGAAGGCTTCATATTTTTCCACGTGTAATTACGGTAACAGTATCTGAGCTCTAATGTCGAAAATGCGCCTTCATACTCAAACGTGGGATTTGTTGGACCTTAAAAAACTCTGTTTCAAGGTCAACAATATCTTATGAAAATTAGACCTAGACGTTTCAAGATATATGGCCTTAATTTCAAAATTGGAACAGTTACCAAAACAAATGGGTCAACGACTTATGTTTTTTGATATAACCTCAAAAAAAGTAAAAATGTGAGCGACCTACATTTGAAAACTAGGTTATGTGAATGCCAATGTACTCAAGATGGCAATCAAAATTGTAATAAATAAATGATCCTGTCGTGACATTGTTTAACCTGAGTGACCAAAACTAGGTTATTTACCTTTAAAGTAGGTCATTGACCTTAACAGGTCAAAGTGACCTGGTAATCTACGTCCTCATTTTAAAGGGATTACTTATGCAAAACGCTTACTGGAGCACTAGATGACCTTATTATACACTAGATTACCTAACTAAAGCACTAAATGACCTTATTATACACTAGATGACCTTATTATACACTAGATGACCTTATTAGAGCACTAGATGACCTTATTATACACTAGATGACCTTATTATACACTAGATGACCTTACTAGAGCACTAGATGACCTTATTATACACTAGATGACCTTACTAGAGCACTAGATGACCTTAGTATACACTAGATGACCTTAGTAGACACTGTATGGCCTTAGTATACACTAGATGACCTTAGTATACACTAGATGACCTTAGTAGACACTAGATGGCCTTAGTATACACTAGATGACCTTAGTATACACTAGATGACCTTAGTATACACTAGATGACCTTAGTATACACTAGATGACCTTAGTATACACTAGATGACCTTAGTAGACACTAGATGATCTTAGTATACACTAGATGACCTTAGTATACACTAGATGACCTTAGTAGACACTAGATGACCTTAGTATACACTAGATGACCTTAGTAGACACTAGATGATCTTAGTATACACTAGATGACCTTAGTATACAAAGGAAGGTGATGGTAATGTACGTTTACATTCTTACACTGCCAACAAATAAAAAGGTGTGTTCCGTCTCGATCAAATTGCCTTTAAGAAGTCAGCTATGCGTATAACACTATGCTCAGCAGGAAGCCAGTAAATGTGTGCCATTAAATAGGAAGATGATATCTGTGGATGCAAACAAAACATTACATTATGAATAATATGTATTATGTTTAAGGGGAGCTGCAGTATCGAGGGTGAACGCAAGACTAGTGTAACTGTATATCAATAAAGAGCTAAATACAATAGTTCCGCACTGAGTCCGCGGTATTTCTTCAGTTTAGCTTTGATGTGCGCTGGGTATAGCTCAAGTATACGATAGTGTGGGTAATTCATATGGAAAAAATATTTTTCCGAAGTACATAATTATTCTTGTCGGAAGTCCGGACCTATTTGTATTTTAAAACATAATTGTGCCTGTTTAACTGCTTGTGTATTGTTGGTGTTCGTTTCTGATTTCTTAGATAAGTTGGATTGTTTTGTCAAATTCCTAGCGCTGACTATATATACTTTTAAAAGAAAACAGTGAATTGTAACAGCGATTCGTCTTATGTATAGATAAATACTTTTGGAATATCAGCGATTTTATCAAAATAGTTGTGGCATAATGGGGCAATTTTACCCCTCGGAGGAGAGATAAACTG
This sequence comes from Cyrtodaria siliqua, assembly GCA_037043455.1. Classification (NCBI taxonomy): domain Eukaryota; kingdom Metazoa; phylum Mollusca; class Bivalvia; order Adapedonta; family Hiatellidae; genus Cyrtodaria; species Cyrtodaria siliqua. The sequence goes on from JAWPHD010007185.1 coordinate 8,390, forward strand.
ATATTCCGATAAGTTCAAATAGCTCTTATGTTTTGTAGAATTCCCTCCCTTTAATCGTATCTCTTTGGTAAACTTTTTGGAATATTCCCAAAAGTGTCAATAATCTTGTTTTTTATTTCTTAACTTGTTTTCATCTTTCATGTGCATTTTGAGTCATCGCGTGTGTTCATTTGTTAGCAAAGTATGCATTACATAATAGCATATAATTACTATAACAGTGAAGCTATCGGAAAATTTGCATAATAAAAAGGTCATTCTGTAAATACCAACTAATACAGAATGTTGTAATATTACCTGTCTTGATGTTAAATATATCGTGAATTATAGCGACGCAAATATGAATATAATTTACTGGAGAATGTATTTGAAATACGATATCCGGAGTTTATATTCAGGAATTTATCTTTAAAATTTGAAGTATATACTCAAATATTAAAACTGACAACGGATAATTCAGTTGATCTCGGCGATACGTAAGAGTGGTGACAAGTACGGCCTACCAAGTGGAAAATATGTAAACTTGTGGATATTTTATTGTGACATTTGTGTTTTATAAACAGTTTGAATGTGTAATACACCGGAAAGGTATTTGAAATAAGTACATCACTTAAATAACATAAACTGATGGATATAGGTGATTGAGAAAAAAAATGCTAGCAAAGTGTGGTTTTATCGAAATGTGCATGCATGTTTTACGTGTGCACATACATGAATGTGACCAATATTCGGAAAATATATGTGGTGTTAAATGTAGTGAATATATGGGTATATTGTAAGGCAAAACTTTGACGATTATGTTAACTGACATTAACGATTGCTTATACTATCAGCGTTAGAATAATCGTGGTTATTGTTTGTCTGTGAATATAGATCTACAATGTCACGGAGAAAACATATGTGTACGGCTATTGGACATATAATTCCACAATAGAATGCTATGTTTCCGTCTCCGGGGACGATAGTGACGGCACTCGCTATGGGGCTAGCCATATATGTCATCCTGTGGCTGGGCAAAGTAAGTATTTATAAGCTTATTCAACTTATACTAGTATATGATATATAACAGTATACAAATATTACAATATGCACGTCAAAGCGCGACTTACGGATTGTGGGAAATATAGGTTGTACTGGCTCTACCCAGGATAAAGTGGGCGGTCTGCCAGGTCCACCACGAAACAATCGACCGTTCCTTACTTATATATACATCGTTAATGCGGGCTCTTACACCATTGAAACCATGGAATATTATTAAAATATTTACCGAATTAATCGTAATTAGATGTAATTACCGGTTACATAAAAACCCATCGAAGTATACATAAAACACCGTCGTTTATTTCCGCTACCAGGCAACGCTGTTGTTTTATTATGCATGTGCATAGCTAGATGGGGTGGAAGGATGGGTGTGAGGTGGGAGGGCGGGGGTAAGGTGGGGTGCTGACAATGCAAACACTACTGATTTGCATCCATATAACAACTTTTTGATTGATCATCATCTTCTTTAATATGACTTTATGTAGGGCCCTAAAACTCATCTTATTACCTTATATCGTTTCAAGACGATGCATATCATTATGTTAGCACATTAATATCATATCAATGATCATGTGTAGATATATGATGAATATTTTATTACAAGCAAGTTATTTGCGTGATATGAATGCGCACATTAAATAATCAATCTACGAGAGCTTAGTAAACCGTCTCTAGAGATGTTGTTATATATAAAAGTAAAAACGTATTCAAATTGTTAAATAATGACTACATCTATTTACTGTTATAGAAAAAATGCATGTTACGTATTGTTATACAAATAGTACATACTACATACTGCTATAAACAGAGTACATTCCACATACTTCATACTGCTATATACAGAGTACATGCCACATACTGCTATATACAGAGTACATGCCACATACTGCTATATACAGAATACATGCCACAAACTGCTATATACAGAGTACATGCTATATACTGCTATATACAGAGTACATGCTATATACTGCTATATACAGAGTACATGTTACATACTGCTATAAACAGAGTACATGCTACATACCGCTATATACAGAGTACATGCTACATACTGCTATATACAGAGTACATGCTACATACCGCTATATACAGAGTACATGCTACATACTGCTATATACAGAGTACATGCTACATACTGCTATATACAGAGTACATGCTGCATACTGCATACTGCTATATACAGAGTACATGCTACATACTGCTATATACAGAGTACATGCTACATACTGCTATATACAGAGTACATGCTGCATACTGCATACTGCTATATACAGAGTACATGCTATTGTTATATAACGAGTACATGCTACATACTGCTATATACAGAGTACATGCTACATACCGCTATATACAGAGTACATGCTACATACTGCTATATACAGAGTACATGCTACATACTGCTATATACAGAGTACATGCTGCATACTGCATACTGCTATATACAGAGTACATGCTACATACTGCTATATACAGAGTACATGCCACATACTGCTATATACAGAGTACATGCCACAAACTGCTATATACAGAGTACATGCTATATACTGCTATATACAGAGTACATGCTATATACTGCTATATACAGAGTACATGCTACATACTGCTATATACAGAGTACATGCCACAAACTGCTATATACAAAGTACATGATACATGCTACATACTGCTATATACAGAGTACATGCTATTGTTATATAACGAGTACATGCTACATACTGCTATATAAAGAGTAAATGCTGCATACTGCATACTGCTATATACAGAGTACATGCTATATACTGCTATATACAGAGTACATGCTACATACTGCTATATAAAGAGTACATGCTACATACTGCTATATAAAGAGTACATGCTACATACTGCTATATAAAGAGTACATGCTATATACTGCTATATAAAGAGTACATGCTATATATTGTTATGTAAAGAGTACATGCTACATATTGTTATATAACGAGTACATACTACATACTGCTATATACAGAGTACATGCTATTGTTATATAACGAGTATATGCTACATACTGCTATATACAGAGTAAATGCTGCATACTGCATACTGCTATATACAGAGTACATGCTATATACTGCTATATACAGAGTACATGCTACATACTGCTATATACAGAGTACATGCCACAAACTGCTATATACAGAGTACATGATACATGCTACATACCGCTATATACAGAGTACATGCCACATACTGCTATATACAGAGTACATGCCACATACTGCTATATACAGAGTACATGCTATATACTGCTATATACAGAGTACATGCCACAAACTGCTATATACAGAGTACATGATACATGCTACATACCGCTATATACAGAGTACATGCCACATACTGCTATATACAGAGTACATGCCACATACTGCTATATACAGAGTACATGCCACATACTGCTATATACAGAGTACATGCTACATACCGCTATATACAGAGTACATGCCACATACTGCTATATACAGAGTACATGCTACATACTGCTATATACAGAGTACATGCTACATACTGCTATATACAGAGTACATGCCACATACTGCTATATACAGAGTACATGCCACATACTGCTATATACAGAGTACATGCTATATACTGCTATATACAGAGTACATGCTACATACTGCTATATACAGAGTACATGCTATATACTGCTATATACAGAGTACATGCTATATACTGCTATATACAGAGTACATGCCACATACTGCTATATACAGAGTACATGCTACATAATGTTATACAAATAGTACATGCTACATAATGTTATACAAAGAGTACATGCTATATATCGTTATACAAATAGTACATGCTACATAATGTTATACAAATAGTACATGCTACATAATGTTATACAAAGAGTACATGCTATATATCGTTACACAAAGAGTACATGCTACATAATGTTATACAATTAGTACATGCTTCATACAAAGAATACACAATATATATAACGAGTACATGCTACATAATGTTATACAAAGAGTACATGCTACATGATGTTGTACAAAGAGTACATGCTATATATTTTAATACAAAGAGTACATACTGTTATACAAATAGTACATGCTACTTAATGTTATACAAAGAGTAAATACTACATAATGTTATACAAAGAGTACATGCTACATAATGTTATACAAAGAGTAAATACTACATAATGTTATACAAAGAGTAAATACTACATAATGTTATACAAAGAGTACATGCTATATAATGGTATACAAAGAGTAAATACTACATAATGTTATACAAATAGTACATGCTACTTAATGTTATACAAAGAGTAAATACTACATACTGTTATACAAATAGTACATGCTACTTAATGTTATACAAAGAGTAAATACTACATAATGTTATACAAAGAGTACATGCTACATAATGTTTATACAAAGAGTAAATACTACATAATGTTATACAAAGAGTACATGCTACATAATGTTATACAAAGAGTAAATACTACATAATGTTATGACCTAGAGTACATACTACATAGTGTTATACAAATAGTGCATACCAACATAGCCCCGTAATATCCCTAATACTATTAGCCCTATTACCAATGTTAACTATATCAAACACATTTTAGGCAAATTGATATTATGGCAAATAGTTTGAGAACTTACACGGCGTTTTGGTACAAACGTATGCAAATACATATAATGTATGCTGTATCTCTGTATGGATTAATGTTGTTGTAAATAGAACTACCCAGATTGAATTATGCTGAGTTATAGTTATGTATAGATTGTGTTATTAAGTACGACAGTGCTAAGACAAAGCCTCCTCCGAATGTCCGGTGGTAGAACTGATTTATAATCAATTCAGCAATGCACAAATGCATATTGTTCTGCCTTAAATGGTATTCGACATTACGAAACACTGGCACATGCACTTCATATATAGATAGACAGATCTTTGTTTTTCTCCCAGTATATATATGAATTACAAAATACAGTTAAAATACATGCAAATTAACATGTATACGACAAAGATTGCTTTATACATGATAAGTAAACAAAGGGTGACAGTGGTATTAAAAAGATAGTATATAATTATAACATTACACCATGTGTCACTTGCCGAAACGAAAAACAACAACATATAATACATTAATTAACTTATAATAACGGCATGTGTTGCAACGTTGAAAGTAGACAGGAATAAAATTGGTCTCCAACAGCATATCTCCCTATTCCTGCCTTTTTCCTCCTTCCTCCTTCCTCAATAAAAAGTGATTTTCAAACATTTAACTTTTGGTATGGAATTGTGAAGTGGCGTCACGCGTTTGCTTAAAAGTCAATAAATATTGAACAGTATAATGTTTGCCTAATCAAACAGAGTAAACGAAAATTGGTCTATTCATGTCGACCATAGTGGATATTTTGCCTTGTTTTTATCTCCGATTATATTTGCATAAGGAGAATGGTTAGTTATTACAAATATAGACCACCTTGTTGGTGTAGAATTTCCGAATGATAAACTACGAATATCATGGTTTAGGTAATGTGAGATGATGTGAAAAACAAACAATGGATATTATATGGAAATGGTAACAGTGTTTATTATTGCACTATGATTAACACCAGTTTTTGGATAGTCGGTCAGTTCTTTGTCATGCGAACCACAGTGTTAGGGTCAGACTGAGTTACTCATTAGTGCATCTGTGGCCGAGGGTTAACGACGTTGCGATGTAAACATTCTCGCCTCTCACCGCTGCGGGTTCGAATCCCACTGGGTGCTCAACTTGTAAATGAGAAATTGTCGATTCTTACTGATGGCGGGAGGTATACTTGTACTGGCTGCGGTGTTGTAAATTAGTTCTACTTTAAAGGGGCTGGAGGCGATCGGGAAGTATTTATCAATCCAATTACTTTTGATAGGAACCTGGGACATATTCACTGTGTAGATACACTAGACTAGGCCCCATAATCCGCACGATTTAATTAATTGATAATGAAATAGCCTCGAAAACTAGACGACTGGATAGCTAGTTTTGTTCTATAAATCATCATAGCAATAAACAATTATTTATGTCAATGAAATCATTAATATTAATTCATATAATGCTTTAAGGCTCTTACAAATTTTTGTTTTGTAATCGAAGTCCACTTTATTTGAATTATATCCGAGACATCACGTCTCTGGTTATATAAGTACAACTGTTAGCAATATAAACCCCAGTCAAATTAATGTTATGATTTAATCATAGACCTGTGATATAGCCACTGACCTAATAACGGGATATTATGTCTGTTATATAGCAGATATTACGTTTCTCGTTATTTCTAGGGTCACCTTTTTTAAATATTACGTAATAAGTTGTTTGTTTTTCATTCCATTCAGTGATAGATCTAATAACTTCTTATAATTTCTGTGGTTTAATGCATTTGCACATTTCATCTGAACCAGGGCGCTATATATTTCAATGTTCCCCACAGTCTGGACTTTCAGTCCCTCAAGGTTTTATATATAATAATAAAAAAAAGATGACCCGTTAAGGTTTTAAGTAAACCGCCGAGTCTCTTGTAAAAGTGACCATGTTGCCTTAACTATCTTCCTCAATTAAAAAAGAAAGAAAAACCTATCTTCATTTAAAAACACACACACACAACATCACATTGAAGTCAACCGGATGCGTAAAAGCTGGTTATAGATTTTTTTTAATTGGTCGCGAAACAGAGTTGTTTCCCTTCCCCAAGATAAAAAAATATGAACAGAATGATGAATTATGGAGCGCATTGTTTACACATGTATTTGGGAGCATTAAGCCACCGAGTGTGTTTATTTATAGTTTAAATGTCGAAGGTAAGTTTATATTTTAATTGTGTAATATACTGGGTATGTATACACTCGAATATGCCGTTTTAACGTAAAGTAATTGTATTAGAGTCGAGTCACGTCCTTGCCCTTGCCACCGGCTATGAGGCTGATGGTGATACAGGCTCCAGGTCGCCGGCTATGAGGCTGATAGTGATACAGACTCCAGGTCGCCGGCTATGAGGCTGGTACAGACTACAGGTCGCTGGCTATGAGGCTGATACAGACTCTAGTGCATAAAATACATGTCTACAAATGGCAAGACGATTTTTGATATGTGCCATCCTATGATCATAGGCTCCGAATAGGGTGCATCTGTAAACGTCCGTATGTAAAAAAGCATTCAAAGACGTCAAATAAATGAGACTAATACAGAAACCAGGTTGCCGGCTATGAGTATGAGGCTGGAACAGACGCCAGGTTGCTGGCTATGAGGCTGATACACACTCCAGGTCGCTGGCTATGAGTATGAGGCTGGTACAGACGCCAGGTTGCTGCTATGAGGCTGATACACACTCCAGTCATCAGCTATGTAGTGCATAAAATACACGTCTACGAATGGCAAGACGATTTTTGATATGTGCCATCCTCCGAATCTAGGGTGCATTTATAAACGTCCGCATGTAAAAAAAGCACTCAAAGACGTCAAATAAATGAGGCTACTGACTATGAGGCTGGTACAGACTCCAGGTCACACTCTTTTAAATATGTCCTTGCAGTATTAAAATAATTAAATACGTCACATACAATGGTAGAGCATATTAAATATGAAATAACTGCATTAAAAGAAAGTTTTATTTGTAGATTTAACACATTGATAATTTTAGTAAAGATGAATATTTGCGGTGACTAGACCAAGACTGCAAGAGCCTGATCCTGTCCGGGTACGACTATTGGATGGGGTCTCATGCCGGATTTTTTAAATGCTCTCCCTGAGCACCTTATTCAGGCATGGTACTGTGAAAGAATGCCATCCTTCAGAGGCGATGCAAAGCCGTTCTGTAGTGAGAGCCATACCATAATAGCAAATTAAAAATGTAAACAAATTCCTGTGTCTTCTCTTAATTGTGATCGTCCAAATTAAAATAACCTTACTTAAAAACAAAGAGGATTTAAAAATATATATATATATATATAAAAAGTTACTACCAATGTTATGCCATAATTTAATGTTAGACTACATTGATATTAAGTAATAGAATAATTATGCAAGATTGTTATAAACACTGATTGTTAAGATCTACTCTACATGAGCCTTTGACTGTTTACGGTTTTACCTAATCTATTTTTTTTAAGTTTTGAAACATTGATAGGCACACCTTTAAGGTGACAATTGACATTCCTTTTAACAGCATGTGGCTGTCATAACCTTCTGTGATTAAGATCATTGAGAAAGTTTGTCATTGTCGCCTGACCTGTCAAGGTCATGTTAAGTATAGCCGGCAATATTGCCCTGGAGGTGGCTAGCTTAATTAGATTCACCAATTTTAAATTGAAGTTTTTAGACTGGCTGCTACTGTGCCATTCTGGAGAGTTTTTATTAGTTTGTGTTTGTGGTGGGTCAGCAGGGGCTTCACAGGTCAGAACTGCAATTATATTTATTGTGGGCTGTAAAGTTCAGTAAACTTTACATGTATTTTGACTTTTGGGTGAAGATAAGATCCATTACATGTACACATTTATAATTTTGTTTCTTTTACTGTTTTAAGGGAAAGACATACAATTGCTTCTTCACAGGAAAGGACGTAATGGTACATAAGTGCAGACCATTCAATATATTAATTATATATAATACTTTTTTTTATATATAATCTGTGTTACACTTAATTAACTTTAATATATTGTTTAAATAAGTTACTTATTGAGGCGTAGAATTATGTACCATGAGGTCAGACTGGAATATTTGCATCTGACGGCCAACTGCATTTATATTGAGGCATTGTACTGAAGCATTCACTTTTAACTCCCTTTGTGAATAAAAACAGGTCCTAAAATTGTGGCATTAATTATTTAATATATTCAATACAAAAATGAGACTAATTGGCCATACACTGATAGATAAGTCCTGTAATTAGTGTGTTATATGATTACATGAAGCCATAAACATGTTAAAGTCCTAAACTTAACAAAGACATAATTTTTTTTTTTAAAAAATACATTCAAATGAAACATCCACCAATATAAAAGGTTATATTTCGACAGTGTACCAGTCACACACTGTAAACTAATCAATAAGTCAGGTGCCCAGTCTATGCATTATTGTTCTTTACACAGGTAACATAGCCTGAGGAGATTGGCCACAGAGGGAAATTCAAATGTTAGACATTATCAGGGTTTGAATTGTTATTTGTTGTGTGTTTGTATGGTGGATGAAATTGGATAATTTTATACCCTTGATTCGGTGTAAATGTATCTTTTATGGGTTAAATAAAGTTTAATCAAGTGTTGGATAGTGCTTTAGTATTAAGGGCTATAACTACCCTGGTGTATTGTAAATAATATCAGTGATGCGATATATGAAAGTGGACAATGAATGTGTAATTATGCGTGGTAGACCATAATGAGATGTACATTATCGTCATTATGCATTGACGTCTGTATATTAGATGTAACTGGTCAGATAGATGAGTATATACGAGTAATTGTAAGAGGATACGTGTACATGTACATACACTTCTTTTTTTCTGAAAACCGAAAACACTTAACAAAAGGAAGTGCAATTTACGGTCATGAGTGATGTCGGTCATGAGTGATGTCGATATGAACATGTAAAATTATGTATGTGATCGAATGCTTTGTTGTAACGGAAAATGGATATTTTGCTATTCGTATGACCAATTCAGACAGAATTTTGAAATATGCAGAAGTAGGCTGTACTGTACAACACTATGATATGACTAACACTGAATTGTGCCAATGCAAAATGGAGATTGTCGGCTGCATACAGGTCTTATTTGGGGAAATTTTGTGTGAGATTTCACTGGATGTATATGATATCATGAGCTGACTGTTTATTCCTCATCATGATCCCGATTGAAATTGGAAACCAAGAGATGGTAGGTGGGCTTACTTTAAATCGGCAACTATTAATCTGGGCGATTAAAGAAGGCATGTTTGTAAACATCGAAATATCTGTAACAATTTAAGTGTTACTTTGACAATACCATTTATGCATACTAAGAAGTAAATGGGTTTTAACATTGTGACAGGCCTTGCCGTTGGCTTGAATGACAAATCAGCATGTTCGGTTTCTTGGGTAAATTCACATTTCTGGGTTTGAATCGCATCTTGAGTCTTAAAAAGTTATCGACAACCGGTTATATATACATGTTTATGTCTAATACAAGTGAGATAGTATAATGCTTGTTACACATTGAGCTGATGAAACTGCATGTTGTACGGTTGTTCTGATCCGTCATTCAGGGATTACGGTATATATGGTAATCTACAAATGCATTTTAGTATGACAAAATAACAATTTCCAGAAAACTCTGATGAAAAAAACTGATTTCTTTTGTAAATTAAAACAAAAGAAGAGACACACAATACGTCATAGGTTAAGTAACCTTGCCATCAGGTGTATGGAAATCACCCCCACCCAGGTGGTAAGTGAATTAACACCCTTCGCAATGATAACATCTTATGTGTTATCACATATTGTGAAGTGATAATGCCTTGAAGTGGGCTTGTTATCGCCATCTGTATTGATATTTTATGTCGAACTGCAAGACAGAATTTTTAATACATCCTCTTGTATATCTGGAAACCTTCAAGCTGTCTCTTGAAACATAAGAGTTTGATAATGACCGATTTTCCATACAAGATAAGTGTTTTATATGAGTCAGCTTGAACTCTCAGCCCAAGACCCATAATACATGATTGCAGATAAAATAAATTATTATGAATGACACAATTTGTGCCTGAACTTATGTCAGTGTCATTCTGAGAGTTTAAGGTCAGTGATAGAGAACACATTTTGTGTCCGAATTAAAGTGCGAGTGTGAGAGTTCAAGGTCCATGATAGAGAATACATTTTATACCTGAAATGAACTCTGAGTGTGAATGTTCAAGGTTCTTGTCATTGATAGAGAATTAAACCAAAAATGTGACTGACCTTGTTGCCGCTTGACAGTTCATGGAGAACACATTGTGTACCTGAACTAATGTTGAGTGTGAGTGTTCCAGGTTCTTGTCGATGACAGAGAACACATTTTGGGTCTGAACTAAAGTCCGAGTGTGAGAGTTAGAGAACACATTTTATGCCTGAACTAAAGTCTGAGTAAGAGTTTAAGGTTCTTGTCAGTGATAGCGAACACATTGTGTACCTGAACTTATGTTGAGTGTGAGTGTTTCAGGTTCTTGTCGATGACAGAGAACACATTTTGGGTCTGTACTAAAGTCTGAGTGTGAGAGTTAGAGAACACATTTTATGCCTGAACTAAAGTCTGAGTAAGAGTTTAAGGTTCTTGTCAGTGATAGAGAACACATTGGTTACCTGAACTTATGTTGAGTGTGAGTGTTCCAGGTTCTTGTCGATGACAGAGAACACATTTTGGGTCTGAACTAAAGTCCGAGTGTGAGAGTTCAAGGTCAGTGATAGAGAACACATTTTGGGTCTGAACTAAAGTCTGAGTGTGAGAGTTCAAGGTCAGGGATAGAGAACACATTTTGTGCCTGATTTGAAGTCCGAGTGTAAGAGTTCAAGGTTCTTGTCAGTGATAGAGAACAAATTTTGTACTTGAACTAAAGTCTGAGTGAGAGTTCAAGGTTCTTGTCAGTGATAGAGAACACATTTTGTGCCTGAACTAAAATCTGAGTGTGAGAGTTCAAGGTCAATGACAGAGTTCACATTTTGGGTCTGAACTAAAGTCTGATTGTGAGAGTTTAAGGTCAGTGATAGAGAACACATGTCGTGTCTGAACTAAAGTCCGAGTGTGAGAGTTCAAGGTCAGGGATAGAGAACACATGTTGTGCCTGAACTAAAGTCTGAGTGTGAGAGTTCAAGGTTCTTGTCAGTGATAGAGAGCACTGAACTAAAGTCCGAGTGTCTCTAAGTGTCAGTGAATTAACAAAAATTGTGTCCGGTTGAGGACATTATGTTCTTGTCAGTGATAAAGAACACATTTTGTACCTGGACTAATGTTAAGTGTCAGAGTTCAAGGTTCTTGTCAGTGATTCTAGGAGAACACATTTTGTACCTGGACTAAATTCTGAGTGTCAGAGTTCAAGGTTCTTGTCATTGAAAGAGAACACATTTTGTACCTGGACTAATGTTGAGTATGAGAGTCCATGGTTCTTGTCAGTGATTCTAGGAGAACACATTTTGTACTTGGACTAATGTTGAGTGTCAGAGTTCAAGGTTCTTGTCAGTGATAGAGAACACATTTTGTGCCTGAACTAAAGTCTGAGTGTGAGAGTTCAAGGTCAGTGACAGAGAACACATTTTGGGTCTGAACTAAAGTCCGAGTGTGAGAGTTCAAGGTCAGTGATAGAGAACACATTTTGTGCCTGAATTGAAGTCCGAGTTCAAGGTTCTTGTCAGTGATAGAGAACACATTTTGTTCCTGAACTAAAGTCTGAGTGTGAGAGTTCCAAGGTCAGTGATAGAGAACACATTTTGTGCCTGAATTGAAGTCCGAGTGTAAGAGTTCAAGGTTCTTGTCAGTGATAGAGAACACATTTTGTACCTGAACTAAAGTCTGAGTGTCAGAGTTCAAGGTTCTTGTCAGTGATAGAGAACACATTTTGTACCTGGACTTATGTTGAGTATGAGAGTCCATGGTTCTTGTCAGTGATTCTAGGAGAACACATTTTGTACTTGGACTAATGTTGAGTGTCAGAGTTCAAGGTTCTTGTCAGTGATAGAGAACACATTTTGTACCTGAACTAATGTCCGAGTTTGGTGTAAACATTATTTTTTTATATCCATTGGGATTTTTGCTAAATTATAATTTTACAAATGGGATAATTTAATAAGAACAAAAGCTTAAACGATGATAAGAGTGCCTTTCCCGAATTTCTGATTTTGACGGTTCAAGGAAAGTGACTTTTCTTCTAATTTCAAATGGGTCAATCTCTCGCTCCTTAATTGCTCTGTAATTCTAAATCTATTCAATTTATTAATATAAAATAAATGCCTTAACCATTCAAAATTGCCAATTTCACTCACAGTGTTTATTTTATAGGAGTAATATTGCACAGTTATAAATCTTATAAAGCAATATCTGTGGTTTACTGAGGCAAAAAACAAATTCATCTTAAGGTAGATGAGTCATGAAAGGTCATGTTGAAAGGTCGTGTGCAACATGTTTTTCAAATTTGTTGTGACTGGATCAATAATTCGCATGAATGGTTCATATTGGCTTACCTCAAACCGGAGTGTAGGTGGCATATATAACGAGCGAGTGAGAGAAATAGAGACTGGGTTTTGGAGTGTATGCTGGGTGAGAGAGGATTAAGTTCCCTTCTGATGAAAAAGGGGCAACTGGGATAATATAAATGCATCAAATGAGTGTCTAAAGTATTGATAATGTGAGAGAATGAGTGTGTGGGAGAACTAGAAAGAATATAAGTGATTTTAATTAAATAACAATATTCCATTTATCAGATGTATGTTTCATTATTACAGTTGTCGAGTGGAAGAATGAATAATTTGATACAGAGGCAATCAGAGATGCAAGCAGGCATTTTAAGCTGCACTTAAAATGTGCAGGGGCACTTAGTCCCACTGCTTTGGGCTGTTAATTTTTTTTTCGCTTTAATAAATGAATTGTTTGATGCCTTATCAATGCATTCTCCACATTACTTCGAGCTTCTCCAGAAAGAGGGGAATGTTAAATAAGAGTCAGGGAACCCAGCTCTATTATCGCTTTCGGATAGATTCCTAAAATGGTTCTTTTATATTTAACATGATATGAGGATTATAGACACCGATACACTGTGACTTCCCAGTTTACATCCCCATCAAATGGAAAGTGTCTTGCTGAAGGACACGCCAAAGAACCCAATGGTGCAGAGAGACTTGAACCCGGGATAATCTGGACTCACAAATATGCTATTAGACTGGGCCACATACTTCAGCCAATCCCCTTTAGCCCCTGCGAAACTCTGTTCTTATACTCAAGAACAGTTCATGAACAGTTCTAGAACATTAAGAACAGTTCCTGAACTGTTCTTGATTCATTGTTCTAGAACATATGTTCTTAATATGTTCTTGAACACTTTCAAGAACTATTGAAGAACATTTCAAGAACTTCAATTTTTCTTAAGATATTCTTGAAAGGTTCTTGAACAAGTTTAGAACAGTTCAAGAACCTTTAAATAGAGAAAATGTTCTAAAAATGTTCTTGAACAATTTCAAGAGCAAATCAAGAACAGTTTAGGAACTTCAGGAGTTCCTGAACTGTTCTTAATTTGTTCTGGAACAATTTGAAGAACAAATGAAGAACCGTTCAGGAACTTCAAGAGTTCTTAAACCGTTCTTAATTAGTTCTTAACTCTAAGTGTTCTTCAAAGTTAAGCGTTAAGCACTAATTAAGAACAGTTTAAACCCTTGAAGTTCCTAAACTGTTCTTCATTTGTTCATGAAATTGTTTAAGAACAGTTTTAGAATATCTTCTCTATTTAAAGTTCTTTTAATGTTCTTTAAAATGTGAACTAAATTCCTTTAAATAGGAAATGTAATTAAGATGTGCTTAAAATATCGACAAATGTGTTATCTTAATAGGAATGTCGCTACAAATCGATTACATCTGTGCAAATGTAAATATACATTAAATTAGTAAGCAAGTCACAATATTAACCACCTAATAAACTATTGTGATCTTCCATTATTAGTCGCACTACTTACTGATACAGCGGTTGAAAAAGGCATTATTTTTGTAATGCTGACAGGCACAGGTATTATAATGAAATATGAAATTTCTTTGTTTTAAGTAGCTTGAACACACTCCAAGTATACATAGATGGCTTTTGCTGGGACATGAAAACAATTATCCATAAACTTGGTATAAAAAGACATTTATTTTGTAGCACTTCAGTTTTGTGTTGATTAAATTGAAGTTCAAAAGTTTCAAATCTTTTGAGTATTTCCACAAAACAACATAATTTTATTACACTATTTCGAGAACAGGTTTTTCCATAACAAACTGAGTGTTTATGAATGTTGTTTAACGGCTCATCAACAAAGTATAGATTATAAGAAAAATTACAGTTCTTGAAATGCTCTTCAATAGTTCTTGAAAATGTTCAATGTTCAAGAACATATTAAGAACCTGTTCTAGAACAATGAATCAAGAACAGTTCAGGAACTGTTCTTAATGTTCTAGAAATGTTCATGAACTGTTCTTGAGTATAAGAACAGAGTTTCGCAGGTGTTCATCTTCATTAATTAAACAAATACATACTACTATTAACAAACAAATATATGATCATTATTGCATGAACAGTTTAATATAATAACATTATCTGGAGTTTAAAAGCCCATGTCTTCATTTATATTTGCAAAGAAAGTAGGTAAAGAATATATGACACCTGAGTGTGATTCTGACAAAATTGCAAATAAAATGCAAACGCCATTCTTTTGAGTTTTTGGCGGTAAAATGGCAGTCCAACTGAAGATTGTGCTTGCATCATTTAATGATTAAATGTAAGTGTTTTGTGATAATACTTAAATTACTTATTGTGTCAAAACATCTTCTATATTTTATAGTTGTATTTGAAAGATGAAATTTCTAAATGTAGTCTTTAGAAACAGTATTTTAAAATGAAACCCCTATTGTCATGTGTTTTCACGGATTGACTTTCTTTTTTTGTTGCTGACAGAAAAATGGTATTCAGCACAGCAGATATTATTTCATTTCAGTATCATATGTAACATTTCAACAAGTATGACCAGGCATTCTGAAGGTTCAATTAATGAATTGTTCTTTAACTGTTATGTAGGTTAAATTAGTGGCCAAGGGAGTTCTGGAACTGTGCAGGAACTGTTCTGGATAGATTGTTCAAGAACGGTTCTTGAACTGTGCTTCATCTGTTCTTGAGCAGTTCTAGAACAGTGCATGAACGTTAAATGAGACAAAATTTCTAGAACTTATGTTCAAGAACAGTTCTAGAACTATCTTACTGGAACTGTTCAAGAACAGTTCCAGTACAGATCATTCTGGAACAGTTCTAGAACAGTTCCAGTACAGATAGTTCTAGAACTGTTCTTCATCTGTTCTTGAGCAGTTCTAGAACTGTGCATGAACATTAAATGAGACAAAAATTCTAGGTTTAATGTTCAAGAACAGTTCTAAGAACAGTTCCAGTACAGATAGTTCTAGAACTGTTCTAGAACAGTTCCAGTACAGATTGTTCTGTAACAGTTCTAGAACAGTTCCAGTACAGATAGTTCAAGAACTGTTCTTGAACATAAGTTCTAGAACTTTTCTTGAACATAAGTTCTAGAACTGTTCTTGAACATAAGTTCTAGAAAATTTGTCTCATTTAACGTTCACGTACTGCTCTAGAACTGTACCAGAACAGATTAGGTACAGTTCTTGAACAATCTATCCAGAACAGTTCAAGAATTGTTCATGCACAGTTCTAGAAAATTTCGCAGGGGAAATACACCCTCAATGATAAATGGTAGACAACTGCAATGGCAGCTTGACATAGGGATTTAAAAATTGCATCACAAGATTAAATTCACAATTAATTCATCCTTGTTAGATCATGATGGATTGATGGATGGAGGTCTTCATCATGTTTCAGATAATGGTTATGCAAGAGCACAGGTATTGTCATGTGTTCCATGATCGGTAATCTCCTGTTACACCATTGTCAACTGTTCGTGTTGACTTACCTGCTATAAGGGGATTGTCTATGGATAATTGTCAACCTGATCTGGGTCTAGACAGACCATGGCAAACAGATTATTATACTGCACACAGATCATATATTTCAATGTTTATGGAAACAGCTTCACTGAATGGACTACTAAGTCACTGATTATAATGAACCGTAACTCACATGAAACTTTATTGCTTTAATACATGTTACATGTAAACTATAATGATCGATACAGGAGGCTGGCATGGCTAAAGTGGAGTATAAGCACGGTGGACTTGAAACCGGAGGACATGGGTTCAAGTATCACCTGCGCCACTGAGTTTCGTCGGTGTGTTCTAGGGCAAAAATCTTTCCCTTAGCCTCGTCCATCGGTTGGGGACGTAACCCGGAGCCTCATCCATCGGTTGGGGACGTGACCCGGAGCCTCGTTCATCGGTTGGGGACGTTACCCGGGAGGTATCAGAGTTTATCCTTTTAGATGGAAATCTACCAAATTAAAAAACAACAAAAAACAACAATTGTTCTGAACAATGATTTATCGCAATATATCGAGGTAAACTGACATCACAGAGCAACTTTCAGCTGTATCATCAACTTGTTTGGGGTTTATGAGATAAATACATGTAGAATTTCACAAAAAAAAAAGCCTACCTACCGACCCTATTTTTTTTAGAGCATGCAATATGAAACACACCTATTTTTTGTTTGGCCTAAGGAATCTATTTGTTAGACTAATAAAAGTAGGACAGGTTCCCGGATTCTTTTGTTTCCTTTCCCTCTCTCTGCATGGGGCGGCCCTATATTACCTAGCTATACTGTGTTGATGAGCCATTTTAAACACATTCAAATAAATTAAACTATGGTACATTATAAGAAATTGAATCTTTCATGGATATCAGGTCATGGGTGAAAATTAGTTGGTTAAGTGGTGTTTAACGTTGTTTTCAGCACATTTTAGACTTTATATGACGGTCGAGTTTTAAATGGTGGAGGCAGATATATGTGCACCCACTTTTGACTTGGTTCTATATGCATATACCTCCCCCAAGGAGAGATGAACATTGTGAATTCCAACATGAGATAATATTATACACTTTTTATCAGAACCAAGGAGAGCTCTGCCCATGTTCTGATTAGAAGGTTTGGAATTTCCTCTATCTTAATTCACAGGGAACGTACATGTAATAATCACAAACACACAAGCATGCATATTCTATTTATAGAAACAAACACATAATCGGAACTGCCTGATCACCAATTTCCATATTTGTTTATTATCGGCTTATGCAGATCAACGATTCTGTTCTAACAGACAATGGCGCAACTATTTTTGTAAACCTTACATGTAACTTAAATGCAGCAAAAATCGAAAATTGCCACAGCTAAGAGTCTACTGTGTTGCAATAAACCTTGATTAATCTCCAGTCTAGTTATAATATTGGGACACTGGCCATGTATACTATTGGGACACTGACCATGTATAATATTGGGACACTGACCATGTATAATATTGGGACACTGACCATGTCCTGGCTTCATTATTTATGGCCACCTTTCCTAATTAACCTGGTGTTATTCATGACATTTTATTCATCTTTTGCACATAAAATAATATGACTTTTCCTTTTCTTTCATGTGTTAACCCTTAACCTGCTAAGCTCGACTAAAATAGCCTTATAATATGTACCATTTGATTAAAAGCAACATATTGTACATACAGTATATATATAGCGTAAATTCCCGTGTCGCCTTTCTTTTTCCTTATAGTATATTTAGTCTTTACTCTACTTTTTAAACCAATCAGATGGCTCAGAATTTCAAATACTTGAACCATTTATTTATGAATTTAAAACCAGCACTCTTCACGGTTTAGAGTGTGACCTATATAGAGTCTATCGATAAAAACTATCGTAAACACTAAGCCGGATAGAGTCTATGAAGAGAAATCATCACCATTAAGAAAACGCGGTCGCACGCTACGCTCGCTCCCTTTTGGTTTCTTAATGGTGAAGATTTCTCTTCATAACCTCTATCCTATACATAGGAAGGTGTGATTCACAATAAGGCTAAACAAACTTAATGACAGGGAGATTTACATCTAAAGGAACACAAGGCAATCTTGAAGTTTTTATCAAGCATTGAAAATAGCATCTCGATATATTAATCCAGGATCAATTTGACTTAAAACCTGCATGCTTGTATGCAAGTGATTAAATACAATCTTTATTCGCCATATTTACCATAGGTTTAAATATATTATTGGTGCAGTATAATCTGCACTTAATAACATGCAAAAACAATTTGCATTATACTGTTCTTATAATTAATATTAATGATTTAACGAATGCAAGTTACGTAGAAAAACTAATGGGACACCGTGAGTTTTTAAATCAAGATTACCTTGTGTCCCTTTTGAAGTTTTTCAAATGTTTATTTCAAGAGAAAATTACTGTACTTGTATTACAGGTTAAAAGAAAAAATGCAAGTTTACCACATTTAATTTATTTCGTTTAAGTGACTTTTAAATTTAAATCTTAAAAACAATATTTTGGATATTTAGGGATCCTCTTCATTTGAAGCCTCAACAAGCATTCAGTAAAACTTAATATATTAGCTTTAAATTATATTGGTGTAAATTGTTTCTTGTTTTTCTGATACCCCACCCACAAGCATCTTTGTTTGACTAGTTTGGCCAATGAGGAAATACCTACAAGTAGAAAAGTTTTTCTTCAAAGCTGTTTCACTCAGATATGTTATCGTGCAAAATAAACAACTTCTTTTTGAAGTCTCCAAAATGATCATGTAGAATGTTTTGATAGAGCAGATAAGCATTGGTTTCAATATGATTGATGATTTTATGAAATTTCCCTAGCATAAGGTGAGATTTAGCACTCTAATGGCAATTCATTTCTCAGTTTCCATAGCAATGGTTGAGATATATAGTACTTGAACAGCAATTCATTTCTCAGTATCCATGGCAATGTGTGAGATATAGCACTCTAATGGCAATTCATTTGTCAGTATCCATAGCAATGGGTCAAATATAGCACCCTAACGGCAATTCATTTCTCACTATCCATAGCAATGGGCGAGATATAGCAGTATTCACTGATGGCAGTTTATTTGTCAGTTTCTACCACTCTGAAGGCAGTTTATTTCTCAGTTTCCATATGAATGGAAGTTGAACTAGCATTCTGACAGCATTCTATTTCCCAGTTTCCATGGCAATGGATGACATCAAATACCCTAACTGTAATTCATTTCCCAGTTTCCATCTCAATGCAACATTTTACAGATAATAATTAATTGATCATGCCAGTTTAATATGAAAAAGCTCTCATTTAAATTAAACCAAGGTGTGACTGAGTGTACCAATACTTCACTTTTATAATAATCTAGAACCCTTTAAAGAAATGCCATTGTTAATCAATTTTTAAAGAAATTGACAAATATTCAAAAAGATTGTGTTTTAAACATATTTTAAATAGCATTCATATTCTGTTATTCAAAGAAAAATATTGCAATGTTTATTTGATTCATTCAGGTTTGTTATGATCACATGTTTGTTTTTGTCTCGCCTTTTCGAGAGACATATAAGGTGTTGCTTTTACGGCAGCGGCGGCGGCGTCAACATTCAAGTTTTGCGTTTAGGTCCTTTTTTCACAAACTTTATGCACTAGACCTTTGAAACTTTGCTTATAGTTGTATAATGGGTGGTACATCGCAACGTGACAAAGCAAATGTGGAAGTGACCTTGACCCGCCAAGCAAAGGGCAGATAATTTACTAATTTTTAGGTTCAACTTTTGCGTTTAGGTCACTTTTTCACAAACTGTATGCACTAGATCTTTCAAACTTTGCTTATAGTTGTATCTTGGGTGGTACATGACAACGTGACAAAGCAAATGTGGAAGTGACCTTGACCCTCCAAGCAAAGGGCAGATAACTTGATAATTTTTAGGTTTAACTTTTGCATTTAGGTCACTTTTTCACAAACTGTATGCACTAGACCTTTAAAACTTTGCTTATAGTTGTATCTTGAGTGGTACATTGCAACGTGACAAAGCAAATGTGAATGTGACCTTCACCATCCAAGCAAAGGGCAGATAACTTTAATTGTTACATTTACATCAATTTCTCATGAACTAGAATTATGCACTAGATGTTTTAAATCTAATTTATAGCTTAATCTTTGGAAGAAAACATATTCTATTTTGACATAGTTGTGTCTTCGTTAGTGCATTTTTTTTTTGCATGTATGACCTTGACCTACTTTTTGGAGCTGATGATTTTTAGCTCTACTGGCCATAGGCCTTCATTTTTCATCCGATCTTTACCAAACTTTACCAGATTGTTAATATCAACGAAAGCTCGCACAAGTTCGAAAACCAGCCAGATCGGACCAATAACAGCGGAGTTATGGCCCTTGATTTAGTTAAAAATACTATATTCAGCCTCGTTAATATGATAGGACTTTCATTTTTCATCTGATCTTTACCAAACTTTACCAGATGTTTTGCCTTTTTTGTTTTTTTTAGTAATTTTTTTTTTAATTGTTTTGTTTTAATTATTTGGTTTTTTGTTTTTTTTAATTTTCTTATTTCATTATTATTATTATTTTTTTTTTTGGTGTTAACGCCATGTTAGCAGGAAGCATTGCTGTGCCTATTGCATTTTTCCCCGGTTCATTGATTTTTGATGGAGTTACAGCCCCTTGACATTTTTTTTTTTAAATTTTTTGATTATTATTTTATTTTTTTCAAATTTTCTTATTTCATTATTTTTTTGTTTTAATTTTTTTTTTGGTGTTAAAGCCGTGTTAGCAGGAAGCATTGCTGTGCCTATTGCATTTTTTTCTGGTTCATTGATTTTTGATGGGAGTTACAGCCCATTGACATTTTTTTTTAAATTTCTTGTCAGCGCTACTCCTCCTAAACGCCTTGTTGGAATTCGACGAAACTTTGCAGGAAGCATCGGTAAGATGTCTAGTTGTGCATATCGCGCTTTTGTTCCAGTTTGCTGATTTTTGACGGAGTTATAGCACTTTGACATTTTTACTTTAAATTTCTTGTCAGCGCTACTCCTCCTAAACGGCTTGTTGGATTTCTACAAAATTTGGCAGGAAGCCTCAGTATGATGTCTAGTTGTGCAAAGCATGGTATATCAATGAAATTTTGACAAGTTTGAAAACCAGCTAGATCTAGTTAGTAATGACAGGTTATGGCCCTTGATTTGTTGAAAAATGATATATTGTATTTTTGTATTTTCCTTTGTTAAATCTGTAGTTATTTCATTTTTTATCTGATCTTTACCATATTTGTTTAGAATGTTAATATAAACCCTCCCCTCCACCCATTTTTATGAAATTTCATTCATAGAAGAAAGTGGGACAAATTAAAAAATGCCCATGCCAGACTAGACACAGCAGACATATTGCCCATGATTACCAGGTGAGCGATCTAAGGCCATCCTATTCCAGTTGCTTTTGCAATGTTTTAAAAAAACTACTGATGGGAATTTTATGTCGACAACCCTTGATATAAGAGCCGTTTTAGCCAGTAGAGCATCCACAGGCCCTCTTGGGCCCTTTTGTTTTTAATAGAATGGCATTTTGTTTTTAAACAAATGCACTTAAATGTCATCTCAGCAAACGGCAAACTCGATTGTTTTTAATTACTAAAATGTTTACAAAATTTCATTTAAGCATCATTGACCTTTTTATTTTTAAGTCCAGCCCCAGTTAGGCGAGACATGTGAATCCACGGATTTCTTGTGTTTATGTTAATGAATAACATTCCATTTACCTGAGTTGACAAAATTAAACAATTGTGTTAATTACTTCATGATTATTGTGAATGAATAAGTTAAAGAACCGGAGGTGGGTTTACCATTGTCATATTTAGCAACATTATCATGATAGGCTGGTTAATGCTGTTTCTGTTGTGTCTGTAGAGTTTTTAGAGTTCTCGAAATATTTAAGTATAGGATAGAGCATGTACGGGGAGATAATGCACGAGCGTTACACACTATGCATCGTGTAATACCCGAGGATATACACAGCATATGTTAGTTATTGTGGTATAAATACAATAGAGCATGAGTCTTGCACATCTGTCTTGCCCCCGTACACGTGCCAAACTCATGCTCTATCCTTAACATATATTTTGTAAAATTTGGCTGTTGTTTGCGGGATTGCTACTGTACTTCCTCAATGTACAGTACATAATAATAATAATAATAATAATAATAATAATAATAATAATAATAACATGTTTAAAATGCAATACATTCAGTACAAAGCCGTTCAGAATTTGATTTATAAGAAGAGACTATATCTCTTTTCAGAATTATTCAACAAACACATGTATCAACAATGAAATACGGTAATATGTTAATGTATGAAAAGTGGCACTTTATGAATTGAATTGGGTTTTAAGGCACACCAACACATGAAAGGTTATATGGCGCCTAACAGGCATGAACATGCCAGGCTCATCTTCCATGCACATCGAGATAAAATATGCAAAATGGGCCTAGAACCTTCTCACCCTGAACGGCAGAGTTGCTGCAAATTCTATCGTAAAAACTCCATTTATGCTGGAGCCACGTTTATTGTTTTTCCGCCAAGACTGCTCTTTTGATGTGAGCACCTGAAACAATGCAGGGACCATGATGAAGACCAAAAAATGATAAAATGAACATGAATTTGGGGGGGATTCTACCCCTCAGCCTACCCCTCCAAAGGGATCTGCAGTGGCCCTATTCTTTGCCCCGTGACCAAACGGGGCACCCGGGAACCATACGGCTCGTCGGGGCGGCACCGTATGACGTAAATATTCAAAGATATAGATCATTCAGGACTTTTCCTAGGAGTGCCACATGGTCGAATAACAGCCCCTTCCCAGAATGACAAAAAAACACCTTCTTCTATATAATTATAGTGGTGGTGTCACTCCACACACTCATTTCAATATTTGATTTTACCACTCTGACAGGTTTTAATCACTATATTTAAGTGATAATTGTTCATAATGTACTAATTTCCTAATTTTGGCAATTTGTTGATAAAAAATCCCCAATTTGATCTAGGGACCTTTCTTCCAAAATACCTAGAAAAAGCCGTGCTGTACGTTCATTTATAGTGTGTTAAAATACACGTTTAATGCTCTTTTGAAATTTTTCGTATTGGCGAGTTACATAGAACGTCAGAATAATAAAAAAAACTGCATAGGAGCCAATTTATTAGGCTAGTTCATTTAGTAACATCGATTGCAATACAATTTGTGTTATTTTTATTTTATTTTTTCTTCTACTTCTCCAGTTTAAATGACTTTGATAAGTTGCCAATTTGCTGCTTTAATTAAATGAGAGGTTTAATTAATTGCCATTAAGTGTTTCCCCAAGTCACCATTTTAGTTTAAATGAGCATTAACTGCAAGCCCAAAATGGGGTCATATAACTACAGTCTTGAATTAATTTTAATCAAGTTTATATAGAGTTTAAGTTACTTGACTGGGAGGTCAGTGTTTTGTCAAACTGGGTTATTTTTTTCTGTGTGGCATACTTGACTCTCCAGGTTTTCTATGTGGCTTATAATTTAATTAATGCTGCCCTGATGTGATATATACATGTATTTTGGCTCACATTTCTAATTTTTCTTGAGGGTTACAAAATAAGGGGTAGAAGTATATCATTGTAGCTTAAAAGGGACACATGGCAATTTTGGCATTTTATCAAGCATTAAAATTAGCTGCGAGTTTTTAAAAAATCAGTTGCTGTACGTGAGTCCCAGCCTTAAAATTAGCTGCGAGTTTTTAAAAAATCAAGGTTGCTGTGAGTCCCTTTAAATACAAAAACAGCTAGAACATTGTAAAAAGGACAAACTGAAACAAATTAACTGTTAGTTTTATCATAATTATACTTTGTTACAGTGACACCTTGACTTTTTTGTATAGCCTGAAGTCATAATATCAATATGAAATTTTCTGAAAATGAAATTTTCTGAAAATACAACTGTCAGCAAGGGAGCAACACCTTATGTGGTATGGTGCAAGCAACTTACAACAGCTCTGTACTGTAGGGCCACTGTTGATTGATGTACTGTAGGGCCACTGTTGATTGATGTACTGTAGGGCCACTGTTGATTGATGTACTGTAGGGCCACTGTTGATTGATGTACTGTAGGGCCACTGTTGATTGATGTACTGTAGGGCCACTGTTGATTGATGTACTGTAGGGCCACTGTTGATTGATGTACTGTAGGGCCACTGTTGATTGATGTACTGTAGGGCCACTGTTGATTGATGTAATGTAAGGGCCTTGAAATAAGTGTATATATATTAATACAGGAAAGTCTTATATGTCAGCTCATTTGTTTTGGATATGATCAGCAGTGATCAACTTGTACAGAAGGAGTCACCCGCTCCTCCTACATCCACCCAGGGAGCACACTAAATGCCACTAGCTGTTATAATTTCTTGGGGAAAACCTCACATATTATACTTAAATATATATATACCTAAATTATATTGACCATTACGTTATTAACTTTATTTAAGATTAGAAATCTGACATCTTTTGTAATATTTTAAAAGTTATTAAGGAACAGTAAATCCCAGATCACTTAATCCCAGGTTAATATAAGAATGGATTAAACAAAACTTCATAATTATCCTAATCCTTAACAGGAAATTAAATCAACCTATAAATTATCCAGACTAGAAATCAAGCACAGATAATCCTTGATAAGACAATTTACTTGTTGCAGGTGTTACCTCCCTTCCTGCTTAAGCACAGGAAGTTATCTAACAAAATATTTAATTCAATGTGCAGATTCAGAAGTTATTCATCAATCTTTCTTTTGGATCAAGCCTGCAATATGTTGCCAGGTTGCTTATTTACTTTTCCCAATAAATGTGCCAGTGACTTTGAGTTATGTAACATTTTCTGGTAAGGTGAGTTAATTATAGTACAATTATTCACTGTTATCAGAACTTACAGGTGACCCCCTGATATAATTAGCTGCCCAGACAGCTTACCCTGCACACCTAATTATGCAATATTGTTGGTTCAATTTGATTAATGAGGGATAAGCACACTATGAAATTACATATGCAGGGGAGGATCAAGATCTGCTGCTATAAGTGTCGGAGGCTCCTTAACCTTTGAGGAGTATGTCCCCTTGTGTGTAATCCCATTGAGATTGCATTTGAAAAAGATAAATATTGGAACTCAAATAATCTTAAATATGTTTGCATGAAACTTCCAGTTTAATATATTTACACTTATATATGAGCAATGCTACCCTTTAATTATAAATACATACATGTACATGTACTTGACAAATATAAATATGTGAATTAGTCAATACAAACATGACCTTGAGCATGGCATATGCTGATTATGGACCAATACACACTTTTATCAAGTTCATATTTATTATAAAAGTATAGCACTGTCTTGGTTAAAGTGTAAACATATTAAACTGCAAGTTACATGTAAAAACATTCAGAATTATTTGAGTTCTAATTTTTCTTCTTTGTTAATGCACTTCCAAAGGGATTCAAAAAAGGGGTCATTATTCTTAAGACTTTGAGGTTCTACAAGCAGTCTATTAATTGTCAAAGTAACAGATTTTCGGAAAGCGAAATTCAGCCATGTAAATCTTATTATTTTAAATGTTCCATAGTTTTTTTCTCATTTAATGCACCTTTTGTATGAAATATAACTGGCTGAGGTTGATATCAGTGTTTTTTTTCACGGCTTCTAGCTCTTAACTATGCATTCATTCATTTTTACATCTCTTTAAAACAATCCAGTTACAGGTGTTGGTGGTAACTGCAGTGGGCGGAGGGGTATTTTACTCCAAGCCCCCACCCGTAGACTAGATCTTTCCCAGTGAACTGATGGTTATCTCGGACATGGATTCAGTGTGTAAGGGGACCCTGTCTGAGACATACAGTACATGATTGTGTACACACTTAATCCTACACTAAGGAACACCAAGGCTGTGTTTTGATTTTATCTAGCAATCAGCGGGTATATGAGATATAATGAAATGGGGACTTCATGAATTGTAGGTATAGATCTTATAACATCGATAATTTTTTCATTCATTAATTAATGGAACAACTGGACGGCATGTTCTGTGTTATGGATTAGTAGACTGTGTTATGGATTGGTAGACTGTGTTGTGGATTGGTAGACTGTGTTATGCTGTATTGTAAGCTACAGGAAAGCGTCGATTATAATGAATGACTACAGAAGTGCACTGGTTCAAATAATGACACTTTCTTTCTTTTGCCATGTGGTGCATTTGAATAAAATTGAATGGATATGCAGCATGAGACATTTTTAGTGTGATAAAACTACTGGTTTGGAGATGCAGTAAGTAGAGTGTTCTGCAATATAAATAATTATTATGCAGTATCGTTTAATTTATAAGGAAGCATATGGTTTAATGGGTATCTTTGTGACATTTTCCTGAATTATAATGAGATAAAGTTTCATAATGTCTTTGTGTGAATAATCGGCACAAACATTCGAAAGTTTTCTTTGTGACAATTTAATATGTATGGTGTTTACAGTCACTTTTAACAATCTCTTGGTTTATGTTATAATGGTGTCTAAAAAAGTAACTTGTAGCAGTGAGCTCATATTGCTCTATTTTATAATATTGCGCCATATACTGGAATATCACGCCATAGACACGTAACATGTTACCCCACCCAGTCGATTATATCAACACCAGGCCGACCAGTCCCAGAACTATATCCATTATATATTTTTCAGTGAAATAGTGGATTTTATGATTAAAACCTTATGCTTTCATTGTTTATATTTCATAATATATATTTTCAATCAAAATGACACCATGCAACTTTTACGTTGTTGACGTCATTGTTTTGGCGCATTATGTTTTTTCTGCATAAATTTCCAGGTTCTGAGTATATAATAAATAGAATATTTGTTGGTTTGTCTTCAATATAGGATTTATATTCATCTCAAAGTGAGAAAACTCAAATATTTTCACTCGTGAAAATATATTTTCTCACTTCTCGATGAAAATAAATCCAATATTCACCCAAAACAAACAAATATCCTCTATATGTTTTTTAAACTGGACGTCAGCAGAGGAGCTGCTAGTACATGTTGTATAAGGTCTTTGTCATGACCCAGCCTAGGATTGAATCCTTGACCTGCAGGCGATGCAGGTTTATGCTCAACCACTAGGCCACATCGCAGTATATTCTTTGTGACAATGGTCGAATAGACAGACATTATCAGTATCCCCTTATGCTTTTTAAAGCATGGGGATAATTATTTACAGTTTAATGCCTTCACCATAAAATGTCTTCTTCCATAAAACGCCCTTCTTGGTAATGGCAAGAATTTAAAATGGTGATTTTGTCAAGGTTTGTGTGTAATCGTTTTAACAGCTGTCTTCAGATTAAAGGTTGATGCTTGGTGCTGCATACAACCTCCTGTACAGTTGAACATTTTCTTTGTGTGATGCTAATGAGACTAAATGGATGATTCTAGAAAGGAGTGTTGGTGCGCTGTTAGGGAGTATATAACATCCCTTGCACAGTTTACGTCTTAGATTTGTATTTTTTTGTGTCATGCCTGCTTTACATCCCAAATGCAACATACCTTTTATACACCAGCCCGATTCAAAATTTCTATGTAACCTGTCCAGTTTAATCCCAATGTGTCATGCCCGATTACACCCCTCATTGACCTGGTTGATATATATTCCTATGCAGCCTGTTCAGTTTAAATCTCTCTACGACCTGTCAGACCCCTATTCGACCCGTCCATTTATATCCCTATGTAACCTGTACATTTGACATCTGTGTGTGACCTATCCATTTATATTTCAATGTGACCTATCCATTTATATCCCTATTTGACCTGTCCATTTATATCCCAATGTGACCTATCCATTTATATCCCAATGTGACCTATCCATTTATATCCCGATGTGACCTGTCCGTTTATATCCCAGTGTGACCTGTCCGTTTATATCCCTATGCAACTTGTCCAATCTATATCCGTATGTAACCTGTACATTTGACATCTGTGTGTGACCTGTCCATTTATATCCGGTTGACATATCTATGCGACCTGTCCGGTTGACATATCTCTATGTGACCTGTCTGGTTGACATCTCTATGCAACCTGTCCAGGTTGTGAGTTTACATCTTTATGTACGTGTAACCTGTCTGGTTTACAGCTCTGTGCAACCTGCAACCTGTCTAGTGGACGTATCTCTATGCAATATGTCCAGTTGACATATCTCTATGCAATTTGTCTGGTTTACATCTCTATGCAACCTGTCCGGTTTACATATCTACATGTAACCTATCTGGTTTGCATCTCTATGGTCCGGTTTACATATCTACATGTAACCTGTCTGGTTTACATCTCTATGCAACTGGTCAGGTTTACATCTCTATGCAACCTGTCTGGTTTACATCTCTATGCAACCTGTCCGGTTTACGTATCTATATGTAACCTGTCTGGTTTACATCTCTGTGCAACATGTCCAGTTCACATCTCTGTGCAACCTGCAACCTGTTTGGTTGACATATCGCTATGCAACCTATCTGTTTTATATGACTTATCTGGTTTAGATCTCTGTGCATCCTGTCTGGTTTACATCTCTATGCAACCGGTCCAGTTTATATATCTTTATGCACCCTGTCTGGTTTACATTACTTTGTGACCTGTCTGGTTTACCGGTACATATATCTCTAAACAATCTGACCAGTTTAATACATCTCTCCACGCAACCTTCTGGTTTACATCCTCAGCAACCTGTCCCAGTTTACACATCAGGGTTTCCCCCAGAAAATTGTGAAGGCATGTCATTCTGACATTACATTTAACAAACTGGGCTTGAAAAAATATTGCCAAAATGGCAAAATAACATACTTTGATGATTTTGGTACAAAAGGAAAAAGAATCACCATAGAAATTCTATTTTTCTTCTTTTTAAATCTGTTATTCATGAACATTAAGAATGACTTAAGGCATGTTGCTCTGATGAAGGCATGTCGTTTTTCCTTTCTTTTCCAGGAAGGCATGTTGCATGTGACATGCCTTATGACCCTGGGGGAAACCCTGCACATGTCTATGGAACCTGTCCGGTTTACATCCCTATGCACCCTGTCCGCTTTATGACTTATTTTAAGCCATCCTTTCCAAGGTCAATCCCCTGCGAGAATTTCAAGAACTGTTCTTGAACTGTTCTAGAATTCTAGTGTTCTTGAACTAGAATTCTAAAACAGTTCAAGAACAGACATGAACATTAAATGGCCGCTTCTAGTTCTGACAAGTTCTTGAACTAGTTCCAGAACTGTTCTGGAACTTCAACAACTGCTCTGTTCTGGAACTAGTTCAAGTTTACAAGTTCTTGACGTTTTAGAAGAGGTCATTTAATGTTCATGTCCGTTCTTGAACTGTTCTAGAACTCAAGTTCAAGAACAGTTCTTGGAAGTTTAAAAACAGTTCTTGAACTTCAAGAACTGCTCTGTTCTTGAACTTCAAAAACTGTTCTTGAATGTCTTAGTGGCAATTTTGTTTAAATACCATCAAAGAGGTAAGTTACTCAAGTCACAGAACAAGTAAAAAACAACTCTTTACTTTATCATAGGACCCAGATATTTTACGTGACACACCTTCTCATGGTCCTTTACATTTGTCAAATTCTCTTCAGTGGTTTTTGCTCAACTTTACAAGCTCCAGAACTATACAAGTTTAAGAACCCAACTTCTTGAACGTGAAGGCCAGTTCGAGAACAGTTCTTCAAGTTTATAATACTACTGGCAGATCTTTGCTTTTATATAATGGTAGCCCACTAATATTTAAATGATGTGCTCACATGAGACAAAATGATCAAGGCTGTAAAATAATAATTTTAGGTTGTCATCTATCAACCATCGGTCAAGACTTTGTAACATTTTAAATCCTTCTGTCAGTTTGGTCCACACTGTTATTCATAAACTCTAGGATTGGGTATTTTCATTTTAACCATTGATGTGGCTGAACATCTTCAAAAATACATACCATCTCCATCATGGTGCCCTTAAAATAGTTCCTCAGTTGTGTCACATTGAATACTAAGAAGGTGATATAAGAAGACATATATATATATATAGTATAGTAGTGTATACAAGTCTGTATCTGTATTTTAATCATGTTAACTGATAAACCATTTAGGTTCTTGGAAAAGTCAGGTTTATCTGAGATCAATACCCACTAGTTCAAAGACTGAGAATTTTGATTCAAGAGCTTGCTTATAGATTAATTCAGTTCGCTTCTTTAACCACAAATAAGTTCAAGAATACGGATTCATGGACCTCATGCAGTTCTTGAAAAGTTCTAGAACAGTTCATGAACTGTACAAGTTCAAGAACCAACTTCTTGAACTTGAAGGCTAGTTCAAGAACAGTTCTTCAAGTTGTAAAATAGTTCTAGAACCAAGTTCTAGAATAGTTCTAGAACCGAGTGTTAGTTCATGAACCTTTTTTGCAGGGGAATTGTTCCTCTGCAAATAAAAATGTCTGCCAAATAAAAATACTATATTTTAATATTGCCTATCAGTCAGGAATGTTTACTGCTTCTTAATATCATGCAGCCCTTGCTTATTTATTGCCAGTTCCCATGCAGATGGTAAGGAGGTGACTGGTCTTATTATAAATTACAGTATTATTTACTTGCTTCAGGTGGGTTTAATAAAAACAAAACTGCAGGCCGTTTAATGAGGTGCACATACCCAGCAGTAACATTAAATAGCAGTGTGTACATAGTTGATTGGCCAAAAATCAGTCAGGTGTAGTTATCAGATGTGCCAGAAGTTTTATGATGGATTGTATGAGTGATCAATGAAATATGCATCTGTGTAATAGATTATGAACATCTTCCAAAATACGGTCAAAAGGCCAGCCACTCAATCATTTATCTATCGACAAAAATATGTTTGCTTATAAAGTAACACATGTATTACTGATAAGACTTTTTCTGTTTTAAGAAGTGTTCATTTGCGATGAAAAATACAGAAGTTTCAAAAAGGATCAAGGCTTCAGATTCAGGCATTACTTAATTGGAAATTAGAAGGATATTATTTTAACAGTCAAATAAAGCGGGCAAACCATGAAGTATGTATGGTTGTGTGCTATAAACATGATAAAACTGAGTTTAAAGGGACACATGGCGGTCTGGAAGTTTTTATCAACAATAAATATGTGTCTAGATTTATTAATCCAACGTCGTTAAAATTTACTTTAATCCTGTTTGCATAAAAATAAATAAAATATTGATTTTCCTATATTCGTCTTATTCTACCATAGGTTTAAATATATTGTTAGTGTATAGTATATAAACTATTTTTATAATTAATACTAATGATTGAACACGAGTCATGAAGAAAATTTTGTGGGATGCCGAGAATTAAAAAAAAAATCGTGATTGCCTTTAATGTGTAATATTAATTAAGGGTGCAATTAAATCAACTATATATATACATATTTGTGTACTGTTTTCTCTGATGAAGACTTCAAGTCGAATTGAATTGAATTGAATGTTGTTTAACGGCTCATCAACACAGTATAGGTTATCTAGAGCCGCCCCAGAGAGAGGGGAAGGATATATAGGAATCCGGGAACCGTGCCCTACTCTTATTATCTTAGATTCCTATGGTTCTTTAATGTGCTCGGAGGATAGACCGATACACAGAACTCCCGGTTTACGTCCCCATCCGACGGACAAGGCTAAGGGAAAGTGTTTTGCCCAGGAACACCGACTAAACTCAGTAACACCACGGAGGTTTGAATCCGCCGCACTACCGACTGCGCACGCCAGCCCTCTAATGCCGTCTTAGATGAGTACATATTTTATGGGAGGTGGGGCGTCTGTGGTCGAATGGTTAGATTCTCTGACTTGAAATCACTTGCCCCTTGGGTCTGTGGGTTCGAGCCCTAGTGGGTCCAGGCAGCTTTATGTGAGGAAGCTATCCAGCTGGCTTACGGAACGCCGGTGGTTCTACCCAGGTGCCCGCACGAAAATCATCCAGAGGGGCACCTGGGATCTTCTTCCACCAGTGGAAGCTGGAAAGTTGCCATATGATATGACCTTGGCTGTAAATCCAATTTAAATCTAATTTATGAGAGCAAACTCTACACCCACTCTGATAATGCTCAAAGGTTAATTATTATGATTTTACCAAATGTGTACTTTAACCTTTGCTAGAGATCTTGTGTTTCTAGATCATAAGAAATTTTCTAGAAATGTTTCTTAAGGTCATAATCTAAGAACCGTCAGGGGCGTAGCCAGAGCGTTTTGGAGAATACGCCGTGAGGGAGGGTGTGGGAGGGGGTGTCCCTCCTGCTGGTGGGGCCTCCCCCGGGAGAATTTTGAAATTTGAGTGCAATTTCGGAGCTTTGTGGCTTCATTTGAGCGAGATTTACGAGGCTCTCGCCTCCATTCATTAAGTGTTTTTAAAAATAGTGCCTCACCCCTACCCCACTTCAATTTTTATTGCTGATTTTAAAAAATAAGCACTTTTATTTTTTCACATTCGATTTTCTAGAGTACGCCTGGGCGTACAGGAGTATGCCTGGCTACGCCCCTGACCGTGCTAGAAATCATAGTTGAAGGTAATAAGAATGTAGCAAGCAGCACAATGACCATAGATCATTCTCCCTGGGTTCTATTGTTTCACAAGAGGTAATTGTGTTGGGCGTGTAAGGATTACTATAGATCACAAGATAAGTCATTACAGGATTGAAGATGTGATGGGATATTCTTGGATCTATTTTTCTCATCTGATAGAAGTCAATAGGCTTTATTCCGGAGAACTATAACCATGATAGAATATATAGGCATGCCGGGTTATTAGAAATGTATTTATTTACTATAACTTTGCACAGTATTGTTCCCTTTTAAAAGTCAACTTTCGAAAAACTTTATCAATGTTTCATTGCAAAAGATTATACAAAAATCTATAAAGTTAAATGCCGTATTTCCCCAAATAGTAGCGCCTGAGCGCTGTGCAAAATGCAAAGGGGTGGTCTTTTGTTATATATATATATTTTTTTTGTTCAGTTTGGGGTATATACAATCTAACTAGAACTGCTTTTTAAGTAAAAGGCCATAATAAATTAATTGCTAGATTCTCATCGCCGACCGCCCCCGTTTTTTTATGCCGCCCCAGTAATTTTTATTTCTTCAAAAAAAAAAAAAAAAAAAAAAAAATAATAAAAAAAATTGCTGGAAGTATGAAACACTATTAAAAATGAGTTTTCAAGTACTGGGTATTATGTTTTACTATTGTTGCATCGTGCCAAGGCCATTTTCCATTTGTTGTATAAAATAAAAATAAATAAAATTCACCCCAACCCTTATTTTGAAATAAATTTGGATGAGAAACTAGCAATTAATTTACTATGGCCTTACCCTAAATAAAAAAGGTAAGATTTCTTTGAAAAAAATAAAAATAGAGGGAGATGCCTTAGTATTAGGGGAAATACAGTGCATTCAGTGTAATTTATTGCAAAGTGATCTACATAAAAAACTATTGTTGGAAAGGTATCTAATTTAGAGGGTTATATAAATATAGAGTTTCTGCTAATAATTGTTAGGTGCTGTATTTGATTTACTATAATGTAGTATAATATGATGCTATTTTGTTGCTTCATATAATACTTTATTTACAATTAAAGACGTAATATAAGGCATATATAACGATATTATTTCAGACTGCTAATAGAAAACCCAGACTGACTATTGTTGAATTTAATACAGGACGGGCTTAACTTGGGCATTGTTTAATGTTTACTTGCTCAGTTGAGCCTTTTGTATCACATGTCAGCGCCATGAAACATTTGAATGGAGCGAAACATGAAACTTCTTCGCTGGTGTATCAAATGCTGAAATATGTGTTGAGTCGAGGCTTTTACAGTTCATTCAGTCAGCCGAGACGAAGCATGATTGTGTATTGCAGATATTTTGTGCTAGAGCTCATCTGAGACTTTCTGGTGGTTTATGAGCGCTGTAAAACATATTAGAAGCCATAGTTTACTTCTGAATTTTGCATGTAATGGAGACAGTATGAAGAATTTGTTGTCATTTCTACAGACAACATAATTTTTATGGGAGCCGGGGTGACCCAGTGGAATGCACAGCGTAACTGGGGAACTGAGTTTCGTCGGGGGTTCATGGACGGGATGCTTTCCCCTAAACTCAACCGTCAGAGAGGGAAGTAAATCAGGCGGTTGTGTGTATCATTCGATCCTACACGCTTTCTAAAGAACCATAGGAAATGATCCACAGTGTAGGGCAGGGTTCCCGGATTCCAATGTAAATATCCTTTCTCTGTCACTGAGGCGGCTCGAAACAACCTATAAAGTATTGTGTTGATGAGCCATTATCCCTTAACCCGCTTCATAAATACAATGGACTGTTCTTTCTCTGAATTAAGACCATTCCATTTATGTGACAAAGGGGTGTTTTGGGGGAAATGGCTGATCAGCAGCCAGACATTGTAAACCCTGATTAATTCGCAGGCAGGCTGATCTGGGTTTACAATGGACGCAATGGCTATTATAGTCATGCTTAGCGTTAAGCAACATGCTGTTCAATTCAATTCTCTGTAACTGACCTCATTTTGTGGGAAGTAAAAGTTGCTATATTCCCTACTGGCGAGAACATGTACCTTCGTATAGAATTACCATGATGGTATTGTGTTAGACAACAACTTGTAATCAGTACGACTCTGACAATGGCCCGAGGTGTACCATAGTCACGTACACTTATATTACGGTTATTAAATTAGTAGTCATAAAGATCGAATATGATACTTAAATGAAAACAATAGGTACCGGTAAATACAAGTTGGTTTGAGGTTCTGGTAGCAAAAAAGCACATATTGTCTTTTTTCTGTTGCGTTTCTCATTACGTGTTATCGCCTTAATTCCATTAAGCGATGGGAAAGCTTATATTAGCAGGATTTTATAACGGCTATTTCGACAATAAAACACGTTTAAAAACCTTTTTGCGATAACCTATTTACAATTACCGGTACCTTAAATGTTTTAATATTACAATATGCAAATTTGTTAAGCTGAAATTAAGGTTTATTTCATACCCCAGCCAACCCCGTTTTGTTTTCTTGGAGAAGGGGTTGGTTGGGGTATGAAAGTTAATACTTGGGACCACGTAATGTGTAGAAGTTTATCAAGTAGCAAAGAGATATAAGCATGCGCAGCATATTGAAAGCAAAAATAATTTCTCAATTGGCATTTTAACCCGATTGTAACCCTTGACTGGTACTATATATGTTCGTTGAGAACGAATTTCTCCTAACATTAGCGCCTCCCCTAATAGAAACACCAAACCCCATCCCCACAACCTTAAAAAAAAATAAAAAATAAATACTTCAAAAATCACAACATTTTCGATCTTTTATTTTTTCGATTTTTTGTATAACCCTAATGAAAAATAATTATTTATTTTTTAGTGCTGTAAGTGTTGTTGTTTTTTACATAAAAGTGCACCCTTGACATATCGCATAGCACTTTGACACTGCTACGTCATATGTATTAGAGGAAATATGGTAGGAAAATAAATATGGGCTTACTTTGTTTTTTCCTACTGAAGGGCCTCGTTTTGCAGCTCTATATGACTTTATTAGCGGGGGTTCTTTTACTGACGGCTAAACATTTTTTAATTCCAAACTTGCTGACGGTCGACCCGGGAGATACCCCATATACTGTAGAATTACAAAACATTCCATATAGCCTTTTGTTTCTGCTTGCCTAAGCATTGTTGTGATTAAGTGCAGATATGTTAATAAGTATGTAAATATGTTACAGTTATGCCACTTGTCGTGTATGTGTTGCTCACAGCCTGGAATGATTAGTCAAAAATTATTTCTCTGTTATATAGATGTATATATTTTCGTGAAATATTAGGAAATGCAGAGTGTGACTGTTTGTGGGATTTTTTTCCAGCAGAAAAAACAGTTATAAAATTGATTTAAAGTAAAATTTTGATGACGTAGTCAGGTAATGCTCTTCTTTCAGTCATGGTTATATACATGTATATATACATTCACATCTTATATATGTATATTAATTTATATAAATTAGTTATTACCACTTTTATCGTATTTCCGCCTAATATTAGCACCAAGGCACTAAGCATTATTATAATGCCTAGTGGGTGTTCTTATAAAATTTAAAAAAAGAAAAAAAAGATCGAGAATGTAGATCTATTAAATTTGAAATATATTTTACATTAACTTTTTTATTGTGTGTGTATGTCCATTTGTCTGTTCATCTATCTGTTCATTTCTGTTATGGATATCACATTGAAAATGGACAGTGTGTACATCTTTACATGTCAAATCTCTAGTATTCAGTATGTAAATTTTTTTTATTTTTTTTATAATAATAGATAGGATTATAAACATAAAACTCGTAAAAGCATATCTGTATGTACCTAGTATGTCCCCAGTAGCTAACCCAATCATTGAGTATGTTGCTTTCGAAGATTGCTGAGGTAGAATCTATCTTTAAACCCCAAATATCATAGATTTTAATTTTCATGACAGTTGCTTTCGGAGATTACCGAAATTACTGAAGTAGAATATATTGTAAACCCCAGTAATCGTTTATTTATTTTCATGACCATTGCTTTCAGAGATTGTTAATGAACGACTGAATGGTATTTTACGGCATGTTGACACTTAAGTAGGTCAT
Organism: Cyrtodaria siliqua; assembly: GCA_037043455.1. Taxonomy (NCBI): domain Eukaryota; kingdom Metazoa; phylum Mollusca; class Bivalvia; order Adapedonta; family Hiatellidae; genus Cyrtodaria; species Cyrtodaria siliqua. The sequence continues at coordinate 45,858 of JAWPHD010007185.1, forward strand.
ATCGTGCGCAAAAACTGATGAAAGATGAAGCAGAGATTGCTAAAGTAGAAGTTGCTAATTTTGAAGATCGTAAACCTAAAGTAGAATATATTGTCAACCCGATTTATTTTCATGACAGTTGCTTTCAGAGATTGCTAATGAATGACTGAATGGTGTTTTACGGCACGTTGACACATGCAGAAGATCGTAAACCCCAGTAAATAATTTGATTATAGTCGCTTTTGGAGATTAACGCAGTAAAATATATAAGTATCAAATTATCATTGATTTTAATTTGCATTACAGTTGCTTTCGGAGATTGCCGAAGTAGAAGAGAGCAAAGATGAGATTCCTCAGACCTACAACAAACAACACAGCTCCCCAGTTAACAGACAAGAACAAAAATACAGGCAACCAGGTCGGCGTGGAAACAAACGCAGGTCCCTTAGTCTACCCACAGGTAATACATGTATATTTAACTGATATAAGACGATGTATACTTCCATCTTGAAAAACATTGTCAAACAATAACACTATCCTTTGATGCCATATAAGATATGGGGTCTGTAGAGGGCAGAATACTTAAACTGATCAGGTAGATTTAAGATATCCTTTAAGATAGAGAAGATATCAAAATATAGTACTTACCAGTATTAATAAACATTGATGCAAAAATTACAAAATCATATTTTAAAAAAAGACAACAAACTTGGATACTCTTAGAACTAGTGATTCAAAGTAAATTAGAAGAGAGTCCGAATGTGCCAAGATTCCTTCATTGGCAAATTGTAACAAAGTTAGCCCTTTCCTGCATTTGGCAGACGGTATCACAGGTAAAGGGAATGTAGCGACACAGCCAAACAAGATATGTTAATTGTTATTGAGAGTTGTGAAAATCTTGGAAAAAGGTGAAAGAATTATCAAAATCGGATGATAAACAAAGAAGATAATTCTGACCATTTGAATGTTGTTCTAATAACAACGGATATGGGAGCCGCCATTTTTAGAACTATGACATCACAGTTCCAAATTACCATATATAACATATTGATAAATATCATTTAAAGCAAAGAAAAATAGTGCAAATGAATGTAATATCCTTTACTGGTCACGTAGCATTATTGTCATTAAGTATACATATTTTTCATACAATTGCTGTCATTTCATTTCCTATAAATCCAGCAAAGTTCATGTTTATAAATATTCCATATATGGTCATTTAGAACTGTGATATCATAGCCCTCAAAATGGCGGCTTCCATATCCGTTTCAACAGAATCTTCAAATGATCATATCTCCTTTGTTATGCCCCCGAAGGGTGGCATATTGTAGTCACACTGTCTGTCCGTTCGCGTGTACAATCGTGTCCGCTTCATAACTCTGACAATAATGGACGGATTTTCAAATAACTTTGCACAATTGCTCACCACAACAAGACGGCGTGTCGCGCACAAAAACCAGGTTGGTGGCTCCAAAGTCAAGGTCACACTTAGAGGTCAAAGGTCAAAATCTGTTCGTCTGTACACTCGTGTCCGCTTCATAACTCTGACAATAATGGACGGATTTTCAAATAACTTCGCACAATTGCTCACCACAACAAGACGACGTGTCGCGCACAAAATCCAGGCCTGCGGCTCCAAGGTGAAGGTCACACTTAGAGATCAAAGGTCAAAATCCGTTCGTCTGTACAGTCATGTCCGCTTCATAACTCTGACAATAATCGACGGATTTTCAAACAACTTCGCACAATTGCTCACCACAACAAGAACTCTTGTCGCGAAAAAAAAAAAAATAATTTTTTTTTATAATATTTTTAGCTCTACTGATCAGAGATCAGCAGAGCTTATGCCGTGGTGCGGCGTCCGTCGTCCGTCCGTCCGTCCGTCTGTCCGTCCGTCTGTCCGTCCGTCTGTCCGTTAACTTTTTTTTTGTAGCGACTACTCCTCTGAAACTACTGAATAGATTTTCATGAAACTTTACAGAAATGTTGCCCATGAAGTCTAGTTGATCCTAGCAAAAATTCATGTAGATGTGAAATCCAAGATGGCCGCCAAATCTAAAAATAGGTTTTTAAAAAACAAGTTTGTAGCGACTACTTCTTGAAAACTCTAAGGGATATTGCTATGGGACTTTTTCTAAAATGATCAGCATGACATGATGTTGGTCCTTGTCGAAAATCGTTTTGATTCGACGTTAAACATGGCTGCCAGTGGCCATCTTTGTTTACATAGAGTTATATAATGAAAACTTGTAGCGACTACTCCTCTGAAAATACTTGACGGATTTTCATGAAACTTCACAGGAATGTTGCTCTTGATGTCTAATTGATCCTAGCAAAATTTCAGGTCGGCCGGAAATTCAAGATGGCCGCCACGGCTAAAAATAGATTTTAAAAAATAAGTTTGTAGCGACTACTTCTTGAAAACTATAAGAGATATTGATATGGGACATTTTCTAAAATGATCAGCATGACATGATGTTTGTCCTTGTCGAAAATCGTTTTGATTCGACGTTAAACATGGCTGCCAGCGGCCATCTTTGTTTACATAGAGTTATATAATGAAAACTTGTAGCGACTACTCCTCTAAAACTACTGGACGGATTTTCATGAAACTTCACATGAATGTTGCTCTTGATGTCTAATTGATCCTAGCAAAATTTCAGGTTGGCCGGAAATTCAAGATGGCCGCCACGGCTAAAAATAGATTTTTAAAAAATAAGTTTGTAGCGACTACTTCTTGAAAACTATAAGAGATATTGATATGGGACTTTTTCTAAAATTATCAGCATGACATGATGGTTATCCGGGTCGAACATTATTTTGATTCGACGTTAAACGTGGCTGCCAGTGGCCATCTTTGTTTACATAGAGTTATATAATGATAACTTGTAGCGACTACTCCTCTGAAAATACTTGACGGATTTTCATGAAACTTCACACGAATGTTGCTCTTGATGTCTAATTGATCCTTGCAAAATTTCAGGTCGGCCGGAAATTCAAGATGGCCGCCATGGCTAAAAATAGATTTTCAAAATACAAGTTTGTAGCGACTACTTCTTGAAAACTATAAGTGATATTGATATGGGACTTTTTCTAAAATGATCAGCATGACATGATGGTTATTCAAGTCGAACATTATTTTGATTCGACGTTAAACATGGCTGCCAGTGGCCATGTATGTTTACATAAGAGTTATATAATGATAACTTGTAGCGACTACTCCTCTGAAACTACTTGACGGATTTTCATGAAACTTCATATGAATGTTGCTGTTGATGTCTAATTGATCTTAGCAAAATTTCAGGTCGGCCAGAAATTCAAGATGGCCACCATGGCTAAAAATAGATTTTTAAAAAATATGTTTGAAGCGACTACTTCTTGAAAACTATAAGAGATATTGATATGGGACTTTTTCTAAAATGATCAGCATGACATGATGGTTATCCGAGTCGAACATTATTTTGATTCAATGTTAAACATGGCTGTCAGTGGCCATCTTTGTTTACATAGAGTTATATAATGAAAACTTGTAGCGACTACTCCTCTGAAACTACTTGACGGATTTTCATGAAACTTCACAGGAATGTTGCTCTTGATGTCTAATTGATCCTAGCAAAATTTCAGGTCTGCCGGAAATTCAAGATGGCCACCACGGCTAAAAATAGATTTTCAAAAAAACAGTTTGTAGCGACTACTTCCTGAAATCAAAATCAATCAGTAGAGCTTCAAGGTCATTGACCTCTTGTTTTTTTTTAAATTTTATTTTATTTTATTTTTATTTTTTTTTTTTTTTTTTTTTTTTTTAATTGTTTTTTTTAAAATCTATCTGTTGGTTTCATATTACAGGTCACTTCGGGGGCATTTGTCACTTACTGTGACATTTCTTGTTTATCATCTGATTTTGAGTTATTATTCAAGATTTACAGAACTCTCAATAATACAGATGGTTTGGCTGTGTGCTACATTCCCTTTAATATTTAGCAGACTGTTACATCACAGATAGCGTTAGCAGACTGTATCACAGTAAGCATTTAGCAGACTGTGTCACAGTTAGCATTCCAGAAACTGTATCACAGCAAGCATTTAGCAGACTGTATCACACTAAATGTTTAGCAGACTGTATCACAGTTAGCAATTCCAGAAACTGTATCACATTAAGCATTTAGCAGACTGTATCACTTGATTGTAAATACAAACGTCTTGACCGTTTGTGCAGAAACACATTTGAAACCTGAAGCACGTGTCCGTAATTATTATTATTTTATTAAAGTATTTTTGTCTTCCCAAATTTAGTTCATCGATATAATGATGAAGTTTCACTCTTTGTTTATTGCGAAAATTTTACAAGTTTTTTTCCGAAATTGGGAAAACTACACAACTGAAACAATTCAATTTCAACATGAATTTATTAATAATGCCAAAGACACAACAACACTCTTTAAAGGGCAATCCTTCTCTGGCATCACCAAATGCATTGCACAGTTCTTCTGCCTTGACATCCAGTGTGGGTGGCCATAGTCATAATTTCACTGACACAAAAAAAGATATGTCGCACAAACTTTGGGGTGGTAAGTTGAGTGAGTCAGATTTGGAGACTCCGACGCGACTGTAAAAACCGCTGACTTTTGAGGAAAACTCGAATCTTGAGTACCGTGAGGTAGATCGTCAATTTCAAGCAGAAGCTGAACAGGATGTTCTATAGTTGTCACTTTTTAATAACAAAATCCAGGGAATGGGGATAGAGGCCGGATTAATTGATAAGGCAATTTTCCTTTTCCCTCATTTTTTTTCCCTCATTTTTTTTGAGTAAAACTTGCTAAATGTGGCAGTGTCATAATTCACGAAAACTAACATCACGGACAATACTACATTGTTAACAATAAAATCCGAACACAGCCAAAATGAATTACAACTTGTTTAATTCTCGGAGCTCGAGCAAATGAAGAATGCGGCTCAATATTTGCCGATTTTTAAAAAATACGGCCCTATATATTCATCGATTTTTAACATGGGGAATTTTTTCTGAAACTTGGGATTTTTTTCCTAAAATTGAGAAAAATGGAGCCTATTGGGTCTGTAAAACTATATGGCCCTGTAGAACAGACTAAAAAGGCCCTGTCTTGGATAGAAGGTGGGTCTGTATCAGTCAGTCAGAAACGTTACCAGAATCTCGGTAAAAATCAAACTATTTTTGAAGAACTAGACGTTTGTCTTGAAATCAAGCAAGCGTCACAGATGATGGAGACTAGACCAACTTCTGACTACATTTTGTAACCATCATAATGAAGAGTCAGTAGATGTGTTCTTGTTAACACTGTAAAAAATGCTATCAATGATGGATCTATACCTCCCAAAAATAGGGCATTTATGTGCAAGTTGATAAGATAGATGTAAAAAACGCACCTGGCCCAGGTAGTAAATGTTATTTCTGATTTGTGATAGCCTGGAAGTGGGATCAGAAAGGAGAAGATGGTTTATGATCGCATGTCTGATAGAGATTTATAGCAATGTATTCTGATGTTTTCTGTATAGTAGGAGACATTCATATAGAGGAAGCTAGAAAAAGGAGATTTAGTGTTGGGGGCTATGGTTTATTGTAGTTTGTAACTTCATACCGCATCTCTGTTGGATAGTCTCGGAGGCCTCGATAGCTTAGCGAATAAGACCTTGCGCTTTAGAGCTACAGACCTCTGTCCCACGTGGGTTATCTCCCTGGCAAAGGCATGTCTGATGGCCCAGAACCTTCATCCTTCATCTCATGATCTCCCTTTGTGTTTGCTTCTGTCCCAATATATAGGATATCCTTGTCCGGTATGCAGAATATAAGAATCTTTCATGTGTATCCGGTGAAGATAGGAAATTCCAACCCGAGGTTTACGTGTTTTTATCGGAACCGAGGCTTTCCTTATAATTGTGATATATTAACCCGCTAAGCATGACTATTATAAATAGCCTTTGCATCCATTGTAACTCGCAGGCTGATCAGGGTTTACAATGTCTGGCTGCTGATTATTTCCCCAAAATACTCCTTTGTCACATAAATGGAATGGTCTTAATTCAAAGAAAGAACAGTCCATTATATATAATATATGTAGCGGGTTAAGGGTTAACAGTATTTAAACAACCTATTTCATTAGATTTTAAGTCTCCGGGTTAGCAATATCAATGCCTGCATGGAAGGCAGAGATGAAAGTGACAATAGGGAATCAAGTTTGAAATGTGTCTGAAGCCCAGGTATACGTACTTACCCTCTGGGGAATTTGACTTCACATGTGAGTCCTAGGGATTGGAATAAAGACCCCCCACCCACTCCTCCACCCCCATGAATGATACATTGCTCTAGATGAATGATAAACTGTATTCAGGATATTCATATATATGTTGATGTTGTCCTAACAAAAGATTTTGTTTGCCATGTATTTTTTTGCTGTGCATGTATGTTCAGTTGTCAATCATACTATGGTATCTGACATATTTTCTTCAGAGGGAAAACTTGGTGAGAAAGTTAGAATGTCCCTGTATCAGATTTCTTGACTGACAAACTTATGCTCACTTTATTGTCTCTGTTTTTCTAAACAAAATGGAATAGTATATAGTTACTTGAGCTCATATTTGCCAAAATATTCAATAATAACCAAAATGGAATATATATTATAATAACAATAAGACTTTATATGAAATAATCGCAATATTATATTATATAAAACAGTAGAGTACACAAAACAGCCGTAGCAAAAAGATATTTCGCTGATAGTTACGCGCTGTCTAATTCCGACCAGATATGATATATGGTTATGGTTAGGTTAAGATAAACTTTTTGTACAGTTGGGACAAAATACCTGCATAAACTTATAGAGGCTTATTCTCATTTTGGAGTGTTGGTTTATGCTTGTTTTGTGTGTTAATTGCATTCTTTGAATATTTGCTTTAATATGCAAAATTGTGATAATAAATTCTTTTCAATGAAAAAGGCAGAATTAAACAGGTGATTTTATGTGACTGTTTTTATGAAATCAGTAGTTATTTATATGGATTTTTCTGTATGTTTGTTTTGTGTACATCTGGATATAAACATGCAATATGGACAATAAATATGAGTTTGGATATTATATTGAAACTAATTCGGAAACAATTTAGCATGAAGTAAATTTTGTCATAGTCTGTAGTCACGTTTCACAGAATAATGTGTTTTAATCGCACATTTATGATTATATATTTTTTTAATTCTTAAAAAATTCAATACATTTTCGATCTTTTTTATCCAAAAACCAGTAGAAAAAAAAATCAATAAATTTTCGATCTTTTGTTTAACTCTTATAAAAAGGAAAAAAAACTTCTTTTTTTTTTCATAGGAGCATCCCCCTTTTTTTCATTTTTTTTTCTTCATAAGAGCATCCCCTTGTTAGTTTGAGCCCCGTGTGGTTCCCGGGTGCCCCGTTTGGTCACGGGGCAAAGAATAGGGCCACTGCAGATCCCTTTTGAGGGGTAGGCAGAGGGGTAGAATCCCCCCTAATTCATGTTCATTTTATCATTTTTAGCTCTACTGATCAGAGATCAGCAGAGCTTATGCCGTGGTGCGGCGTCCGTCGTCCGTCTGTCTATCTGTCCGTCTGTCCGTAAACTTTTTATTGTAGCGACTTCTCCTCTGAAACTACTGAATGGATTTTCATGAAACTTTACAGAAATGTTGCCCATGAAGTCTAGTTGATCCTAGCAAAAATTCATGTTGATGTGAAATCCAAGATGGCCGCCAGATCTAAAAATAGGTTTTTAAAAAAAAAGTTTGTAGCGACTTCTTCATGAAAACTATAAGTGATATTGATATGGGACTTTTTCTAAAATGATCAGCATGTCATGATGTTGGTCCTTGTCGAAAATCGTTTTGATTCGACGTTAAACATGGCTGCCAGCAGCCATCTTTGTTTACATAGAGTTATATAATGAAAACTTGTAGCGACTACTCCTCTGAAACTACTTGACGGATTTTCATGACACTTCACAGGAATGTTGCTCTTGATGTCTAATTGATCCTAGCAAAATTTCAGGTCGGCCGGAAATTCAAGATGGCCGCCACGGCTAAAAATAAATTTTCAAAATACAAGTTTGTAGCGACTACTTCTTGAAAACTATAAGTGATATTGATATGGGACTTTTCCAAAATGATCAGCATGACATGATGTTGGTCCTTGTCAAAAATCGTTTTGATTCAACGTTAAACATGGCTGCCAGCGGCCATCTTTGTTTACATACAGTTATATAGTAAAAACTTGTAGCGACTACTCCTTTGAAACTACTTGACAGATTTTCATGAAACTTTACAGGAATGTTGCTCTTAATGTCTAATTGATCCTAGCAAAATTTCAGATCGGCCAGAAATTCAAGATGGCTGCCACAGCTAAAAATAGATTTTTAGCTCTACTGATCAGAGATCAGCAGAGCTTATGCCGTGGTGCGGCGTCCGTCGTCCGTCTGTCCGTCTGTCCGTCTGTCTGTCTGTCCGTAAACTTTTATTTGTAGCGACTTCACAGCTGAAACTACTGGATGGATATTCATGAAACTTTACAGAAATGTTGCCCATAAAGTCTAGTTGATCCTAGCAAAAATTCATGTTGATGTGAAATCCAAGATGGCCGCCAAAGCTAAAAATAGAGTTTTAAAATACAAGTTTGTAGCGACTTCTTCTTGAAAACTATAAGTGATATTGATATGGGACTTTTTCTAAAATGATCAGCATGACATGATGTTGATCCTAGTCAAAAATCGTTTTGATTCAACGTTAAACATGGCTGCCAGCGGCCATCTTTGTTTACATAGAGTTATATAGTAAAAACTTGTAGCGACTACTCCTCTGAAACTACTTGGCGGATTGTCATGAAACTTTACAGGAATGTTGCTCTTGATGTCTAATTGATCCTAGAAAAATTTCAGGTCGGCCGGAAATTCAAGATGGCCGTCACAGCTAAAAATAGATTTTTAAAAAATAAGTTTGTAGCGACTACTTCTTGAAAACTATAAGTGATATTGATATGGGACTTTTTCTAAAATGATCAGCATTACATGATGTTGATCCTAGTCAAAAATCGTTTTGATTCAACGTTAAACATGGCTGCCAGCGGCCATCTTTGTTTACATAAGAGTTATATAGTAAAAACTTGTAGCGACTACTCCTCTGAAACTACTTGGCGGATTGTCATGAAACTTTACAGGAATGTTGCTCTTGATGTCTTATTGATCCTAGAAAAATTTCAGGTCGGCCGGAAATTCAAGATGGCCGTCACAGCTAAAAATAGATTTTTAAAAAATAAGTTTGTAGCGACTACTTCTTGAAAACTATAAGTGATATTGATATGGGACTTTTTCTAAAATGATCAGCATGACAAGATGTAGATCCTTGTGGAAAATTATTTTGATTCGACGTTAAACATGGCTGCCAGTGGCCATCTTTGGTTACATAGAGTTATATAGTAAAAACTTGTAGCGACTACTCCTCTGAAACTACTTGACGGATGTTCATGAAACTTCACAGGAATGTTGCTCTTGATGTCTAGTTGATCCTAGAAAAATTTCAGGTCGGCCGGAAATTCAAGATGGCCGCCACAGCTAAAAATAGATTTAAAATAAATAAGTTTGTAGCGACTACTTCTTCAAAACAATAAGAGATATTGATATGGGACTTTTTCTAAAATGATCAGTATGACATGATGTTGGTCCTTGTCGAAAATCGTTTTGATTTGACCTTAAACATGGCTGCTTTGTTTACATAGAGTTATATAATGAAAACTTGTAGCGACTACTTCTTTGAAACTACCTGACGGATTTTCATGAAACTTCACAGGAATGTTGCTCTTAATGTCTTATTGATCTTAGCAAAATTTCAGGTCGGCAGGAAATTCAAGATGGCCGCCACGGTTAAAAATAGATTTTCAAAAAACAAGTCTGTAGCGACTACTTCCTGAAATCAAAATCAATCAGTAGAGCTTCAAGGTCATTGACCTCTTGTTAAAAAAGAAGTTTGTAGCGACTACGTCTTGAAAACTATAAGTGATATTGATATGGGACTTTTTGTAAAATGATCAGCATGACATGATGGTTATCATAGTCAAACATTATTTTGATTCGACGTTAAACATGGCTGCCAGTGGCCATCTTTGTTTACATAGAGTTATATGATGAAAACTTGTAGCGACTACTCCTCTGAAACTACTTGACGGATTTTCATGAAACTTCACAGGAATGTTGCTCTTGATGTCTAATTGTTCCTAGCAAAATTTCAGGTCGCCCGGAAATTCAAGATGGCTGCCATGGCTAAAAATAGATTTTCAAAATACAAGTTTGTAGCGACTACTACTTGAAGACTATAAGTGATATTGATATTGGACTTTTTGTGAAATGATCAGCATGACATGATGTTGGTCCTTGTCAAAAATTGTTTTGATTCAACGTTAAACATGGCTGCCAGCAGCCATCTTTGTTTACATAGAGTTATATAGTAAAAACTTGTAGCGACTAATCCTTTGAAACTACTTGGCAGATTTTCATGAAACTTTACAGGAATGTTGCTCTTAATGTTTAATTGATCCTAGCAAAATTTCAGATCGGCCAGAAATTCAAGATGGCTGCCATAGCTAAAATTATATTTTTTAAAAAAGAGGTTTGTAGCGACTACGTCTTGAAAACTATAAGTGATATTGATATGGGACTTCTTGTAAAATGATCAGCATGACATGATGGTTATCAGAGTCAAACATTATTTTGATTCGACGTTAAACATGGCTGTCAGCGGCCATCTTTGTTTACATAGAGTTATATAATGAAAACTTGTAGCGACTATTCCTGTGAAACTACTTGACGGATTTTCATGAAACTTCACAGGAATGTTGCTCTTGATGTCTAATTGATCCTAGCAAAATTTCAGGTCGGCCGGAAATTCAAGATGGCCGCCACGGCTAAAAATAACAAAAAAACAAGTCTGTAGCGACTACTTCCTGAAATCAAAATCAATCAGTAGAGCTTCAAGGTCATTGACCTCTTGTTTGTTTATGTTCATTAAAGGCCGTCATCATGAATCCTGCATTGTTTCAGGTGCCATCTCGCTCACATCAAAAGAGCAGTGGCAGAAAAACAATAACCGTGGCTCCAGCTTAAATGGAGTTTTTACGTTAGAATTTGCAGCAACTCTGCAGTTCAGGGTGAGAATTAAGGTTCTATGCCCATTTTCCATATTTTATCTCGATGTACCTGGAAGATGAGCCTGGCATGTTCATGCCTGTTAGGCGCCATATAACCTGTAATGTGTTGGTGCGCCTTAAAACCCCAATTCAATTCAATTGTTAGTTTGCATAGCACCCTGGCATTACTATTAGGGGAAATATGGTATAGTGTTGCATAGCACCCAGGAATTACTATTAGGGGAAATATGGTATAGTGTTGCATAGCACCCAGGCATTACTATTAGGGGAAATATGGTATAGTGGTAGAGTAATGTTTATTAGTCTGTATTCTTTGGGTACTAGGCATTAAGAACTAAGTGCTTTGGTGACTCTTTCAGATTCTCTTTTTGAGGCGTTCTTATTTTCAGTCAAACCTATCATCAAAATAACCTGAGAGCTGGCCTGTAAATGACTTTTTTTATATAGATATGAAAAAGTATGATAATTATATTGTTTTATTTTCCAGGGACATTAGCCTTCGGAGATGCTCGCATAGTGTACAAGAATGGACATTTTACCATTGAAACAATGGATGGATCTGAAATTGATTCATCCCGTCCTCCAGACGATCGCCATGGCAGCCAATGTGAAGTAAACAGCATGCATGTCACGTCTGTCACCTTCCCAGGGGAGGGAAACAAGTTACGATCAAGGGAAGTAACTTCCCTGAAGAACGATTCAAGGGAGGACACTCACAACTCCCATAAGCCATTAATGAAAAGACAGTGTGGAAGAACGGTGCTGAATAAAAACGATTCCCTCGTGGAAAATGGAGAAGTGTTTTATAATGATGTGAACAACATAGAAAATATATCGCCAAATTCTAATTTTAGTGTTCAAAGTGGAAAACGAGTGCCAAAAGCGGGATACACTTCCCCAGACGGTTTAAATGAATCTAATTCTAGTCGGACATCTGATACATCGTTTGAGAGTTCACCCTCAGAAACAATGGATGTTGACACAGATGTTGAATCTCAGTCTGGTAAAGATTTGGTACACCAGTCTAACAGTACATCCAGTCTTCCTGAGACATCTGACCCAGAAATAAAGCAGGTGGCCCAGAGAGCTCGTCGGACATCGAGTTTTCGGCAAGCTCAGGAAGCTGGCGCCCTGCGATTGACTGGTATAGAAGAAGTTAAGGACCAAGAAGGGACACGCAGACGGACTGCCTCTTTAGACGAAAGTCAAAATTCTGACTTGAATACATCTCCATTGCCACAAAACTCTAACAACTCAACGTTCTTTCAGAAAATGATGGCAAAGAAAAAATCTTTAAATGAAAATCTCAATATTTCAACTTTTACGAAACAAAGTGAATCTGCCAAAGAGTTCTTTGCAAAGAAAATGACATTAAAGGGATTGTTTAAAAAGAACAAATCTGATTCGTCAGTCAGTAGTCCAATGAAAACACAGCATCCTGTGAGTCCTCCAATCGCGGCATTTCAAGGTGACGATGATATAGGAAGTGTTGATACCCCACCCAGTTCACCATATGCTAATCGTGAGTTTCGACGAAGGCACACTTCCGCTGATGTTTATATTAAATCTTTCGCAGACGCTTATGAAACTGACTCAAACTGCACAACCCCTACCCAAGAAAGGAGTAATTTCGTCAAACATTCGTCTTCATCTCCAAGTACGCCATCTCATGAAACTAACTCGATCGTGAGCTTTAATTCATCTTGTGCTACCTCAGTCAGAGATGAAGACCAAATGAGCATAACCTCCACCAGCAGTGCAACTAGTAGCGTCCACAGTGTTCAGTCCCCACCCCTGGAGCAGCCCCATAAACCCAAAACTCCAAAACCCGTGGGGGCCTCTCCACGAAGAAATCCCAGCTTCGGATCTCAAATGTCGCGAACCAGTTCCCTGTCGCGTACCTCGCAGAGGAACCGATCTGTAACATCGTTAGAAAGTGAACACTACGATGACAGCTCACAGGAATATATATGTGAATGTGGACATAGGGTACAAACATCGTTTCATCAGCGTAAATTTTCCGAAGCAAAGGGATCATCTGATTCGTTGACGTTGTGCCATATCTGCAAAAATTCATTGGATTGTTCCGACAGTGCTGTGTTTACTAGTTCCGATTTGGTTCGGAAGTATTCTTTAGTGGATAGACAAAATTCATCGGAAGATAGTCCTAAGCATAGAAAGGATTCTACAAAAAGAACTAGTTACGAAAAATTAGGGATTGTTAGTCAAACAGATGTGGTTTCCAGCAATAGTAACGACAGTGGAATACAACGTGATGTCAGCGTCCATTCAAGTAACGAGTCCATTAAGGTAGGTTTTTATTTTTATATAACTTATAATGCAAAAAAACAACACCTGTATTTCCAACCGACCCTATTTTTAAGGGGCCGACCCTAAAAGTTTTTATGGAAAAAAACACTAAAAAAACTAAAAAATATAAAATTTGTTCTGAACAATGATTTATCACAATATATCGAGGTATGGGGTTTTATGAGATAAATACATGTAGAATCTCACAATATCTTGCTCCAGAAAAAACAAAGAAAGAAAAGAGAAAATGCCTGTATTCTGACTTGAAAGTTGAATACATCTCCTACCCTACAGTGCTCAAAGAAAATTATTTTAAGAGACAGGCCCAGGGCTTGTTGCTTCTGAAAATGGACAGGCCCCGATTTGAAATGGACAGGCCCTGATTTGAAATGAACAGGCCCTGATTTAAAATGGAAAGGTCCAATATTTTTTTCTTATTGGAAATGTGTCTTTATTCACTTTTATAGCACACATTAATTTTGTTACGTATGTATTAATCAAGCTCAGAACCTCCTCTGACTATATTTTTCTTTTTGCTACCACTACATGCTCCCTGTTCAGCGGACTTATTTACCATTTCGTTTAAAATATGTTAGAATAGAATATTACATAGTAATTTATAACCAATGCAAAGGAGAGTACTAGCACTTTTGCCAAACGATAATAATCAGAGCCGACTTGGTGACTGGAGCTAAACTTGGAGCCAAATTTTTAATCAACTGGCTATATTTTTTTCTTTTTGTCACCACTTTCTCCAAGTAAAGAATTAGGAGCTTAGACTAGAATTCATTTAAAAGTAGGATTCCAGGAACTCCTTACACCTTTTATAATGAATAGAAATATACTTTATATCTGTATTTATACATATACAGTATATATATTTTTCTTTCCACCAACATGTATTTGTAAAGGACAGTTTTTCTTATTTGATTATGTAAAAAAAAAAAAAAAAAAAAATAAATAAATATATATATATATATATATATATCCGAAATTATGTACCATCCGAACTACTATGACACCGCACTTTTACGGCCCGAACATTTCACAAACATTCAATCGAAATACCATCAATAACGATTTTTTTTTCATGCATTAGTGTGTTTTTAATAACAAAAACGGTATTTCTTATCACAAAGGAAAGAAAACACAACCCTAATAGCAGAATAATGGGTTTTATGTCAACAATTGTCGACCCCAAAGTTGTGACAAACTGCCGACACGAAGCCAGGCAAAATATTAAAACTTCTTATTGTTTCAATGTGTGTATAACACATTTTAATTACTTTATTGCAAGTGTTTTCACAGTTCACAATACACATGGGAGTATTTTGTCTTGAGGAACTTGAGCTTTAGATCCAGTAAAAAGGAATTTTTTGGGGATTTTTATTTTTTTTATTTTTTATTTTTATTTTTAAGACAGGCCCGACGGGCTACTCGTCTGCAAAATGAGACAGGCCCGGAATGGATTTCGAGGAGCCCCGGGCGTCGGGCTATCCTATTTCTTGAGCACTGCCCTATTTTTTTTTAGAGCATGCAATAGGAAACACACCTATTTTTTTTTTTGGCCTAACAGCAACTTGATTGTGTAGTCAAAAAAAGCAAGAGATTGTTAATGCTTGATTGAGTTCGGTGTTGGCTTCATAAAGGGCACATACTCCTCCAAAGTGAGCTCTTTCCTCCGCCGCAAAAGGTAATTTGATTTATCTAGTACTTTCTGAGATTAACCCTTCCAAAGTATTGGAAAAGAAAGACATCTTTGACCATGTACATTTTGAAAGTACTGATTGAACCAAATTGCCTTTTGCAGCGAAGGAAAGAGCTTGCATTGTAATGTGTAAGCGTATGTGCGCTATATTTGAACAAAATTCGTTGAATATTAAATATTATAAAGAAAGTTATGACGAAAAACCTCTTCCTGAATTGAGCGCTTTGTTCACATTTTTTACCGTGAAACGGATCCGATGGTTTCGCCACACTGAAAACAGAATCTTAAAGCTATATACTGCAGTGTGAAAGAAATATTATCAATAAAATTTCAAATAAACAGTTATTAATTCATAAATAAAGTAAAACAGTTGATGCAGAGTTTGCAGTTTGTTTTAAAATCAACAATGGTAAGAAAGGTAAGATTTGAAGTTCCGTCTGTTCTTTAGACGATCTGCTGGTGAGTGTGATAAGACCGGAGGAGTTATCTCCCTTGTACAGGACTTAACTGGTTTGCAGGTAAGTACCATAAGATTTGAAGTTATCTCTCTTTTACAATGATGTTGAACACAAGTATTGTCATGGCAGATATGTTGGGGTTTAAGGTAAGTATTGATATGTTGCTCTGTTGAAGGCAAACTAAATTTCTGCCTCCGCCATAGTTTGTGTTCTATCCACTGACAGACTGGAATGTCTGGCTCCCTCATAGTGTGTGTTCTATCCACTGACAAATAATGTCT
Organism: Cyrtodaria siliqua; assembly: GCA_037043455.1. NCBI lineage: Eukaryota > Metazoa > Mollusca > Bivalvia > Adapedonta > Hiatellidae > Cyrtodaria > Cyrtodaria siliqua. The sequence goes on from JAWPHD010007185.1 coordinate 61,783, forward strand.
CACGCGGGTACTCATGCCCCCATAGTTGGTGTTCTATCTACAGACAAATGATAATGTCTCACGCGTAATCATGCCCCCATAGTTGGTGTTCTATCTACTGACAAATGATAATGTCTCACGCGTAATCATGCCACCATAGTTGGTGTTCTATCTACTGACAAATGATAATGTCTCACGCGTAATCATGCCCCCATAGTTGGTGTTCTATCTACTGACAAATGATAATGTCTCACGCGTAATCATGCCCCCATAGTTGATGTTCTATCCACACACAAACAAGAATGTCTGACTCCCCCATAGTTTGTGCTCTATCCACTGACAAACAAGAATATCTGACTCCCCCATATTTTGTGCTCTATCCACTGACAAACCAGAATGTCTGACTCCCCCATAGTTCATATATTCTATCCACTGACAAACAAGAATATCTGACTCCCTCATAGTTTGTGCTCTATCCACTGACAAACCAGAATGTCTGACTCCCCCATAGTTCATATATTCTATCCACTGACAAACAAGAATTTCTGACTCCCTCATAGTTTGTGCTCTATCCACTGACAAACAAGAATATCTGACTCCCCCATAGTTTGTGCTCTATCCACTGACAAACAAGAATATCTGACTCACCCATAGTTTGTGCTCTATCCACTGACAAACCAGAATGTCTGACTCCCCCATAGTTCATATATTCTATTTACTGACAAACAAGAATTTCTGACTCCCTCATAGTTTGTGCTCTATCCACTGACAAACCAGAATGTCTGACTCCCCCATAGTTTGTGCTCTATCCACTGACAAACCAGAATGTCTGTCTCCCCCATAGTTTGTGCTCTATCCACTGACAAACAAGAATATCTGACTCCCACATAGTTTGTGCTCTATCCACTGACAAACAAGAATATCTGACTTCCCCATAGTTTGTGCTCTATCCACTGACAAACCAGAATGTCTGACTCCCCCATAGTTCATATATTCTATCCACTGACAAACAAGAATTTCTGACTCCCTCATAGTTTGTGCTCTATCCACTAACAAACCAGAATGTCTGACTCCCCCATAGTTTGTGCTCTATCCACTGACAAACCAGAATGTCTGACTCCCCCATAGTTTGTGCTCTATCCACTGACAAACCAGAATGTCTGACTCCCCAATAGTTCATATATTCTATCCACTGACAAACAAGAATTTCTGACTCCCTCATAGTTTGTGCTCTATCCACTGACAAACCAGAATGTCTGACTCCCCCATAGTTTGTGCTCTATCCACTGACAAACCAGAATGTCTGACTCCTCCATAGTTTGTGCTCTATCCATAGACAAACCAGAACTTCTGACTGCCCCATAGTTCATTTTCTATCCACTGACAGACTAGAATGTCTGACTCCCCCATAGTTTGTGCTCTATCCACTGACAAACCAGAATGTCTGACTCCCCCATAGTTCATATTCTAGCCACTGACAAACCAGAATGTCTGACTCCCCCATAGTTCATATTCTAGCCACTGACAAACCAGAATGTCTGACTCCCCCATAGTTCATATTCTATCCACTGACAAACCAGAATGTCTGACTCCCCCATAGTTCATATTCTATCCACTGACAAACAAGAATGTCTGACTCCCCCATAGTTCATATTCTATCCACTGACAAACAAGAATGTCTGACTCCCCCATAGTTCATATTCTATCCACTGACAAACAAGAATTTCTGACTCCCCCATAGTTTGTGTTCTGTCTCTGACAAACTTTTATGTCTGACTCCCCCATAGTTCATGTTCTGTCCACTGACAAACGTTTATGTCTGCTCCCCACATAGTTTGTGTTCCATACACATATATGTGAATATTGTATTGACTGTACAGATGAGACAGACCAGTTGTATGCAACTTAAACAAAATGTACATAATTATATATATATGTCTTCACAATAGATTTCGAGGTATCTAGTTTTAGATTTTATAAACTTGTGTATTTACTATTTAGTCATCCTTCACTATCTGTTACCATGGTTATTAAATGTATAACCTCAAATAGGAAGTCATGTGAATCAAATTATATAAAAAAACATATTGCTTCATCTGCCTGTACTGCATAGAAATTAAAGAAGTAGTTAGGTATCACATTTCATCTGTCATATTCACCATGTCGACTGCTACAGTGCAGGTCTATGTGTGTCATATATTCACCATGTTGACTGCTACAGTGCAGACCTGTTTATGTGTGTCATATTCACCATGTCGACTGCTACAGTGCAGGTCTACATGTATGTGTGTCATATTCACCATGTCGACTGCTACAGTGCAGGTCTATGTGTGTCATATTCACCATGGCGACTGCTACAGTGCAGGTTTATGTGTGTCATATTCACCAAGTCGACTGCTACAGTGCAGATCTATGTGTCTTAACACAGTACTTATTTCAAGGTTTCTGGTTTTAGATCTTATGAATATAAGTAATAAAGAGTTAAAGTCCCTATTCTGCCATCAACAGGCGAAGATTACAACAGACGCATACCGGTTCTAAACCTACTGACGAGAAGTTATACATATTTCAGTGTTTCCAGGAGAGCGCGTTTCTTGCGTTTTTGACGCACTAAAATGATCGGCGACGCGAAATAAATCAGCTTGTGCGTTTTTCGTGACGCAATGAAATTGACTAGGCTAGCAATGAAATACCCGTCAAATTATCGTCGTAATACTTTCTTGAAAAGCTTCAAATGTAAGGAATCACGACTGAACTTATTTCTATTTACATCTTGGTCTTTATTTAGAACAGGAAAAACTAATACCTGTACTTTTGTGTTATTGTCAACGTCATATCGATCATATTACATCTCATAATTTCATTTCAATTTACTGTTATTTATAATGCTAATCAGAATTAGGCTTTTGTTATGTTTCATTATGTTGTTCATTTTACAGGGATTATATTGACATCTTTGTGGCCCATGATTGGAAAATAAAGTTATTCATTCTTTGTCTAATTTTAGAACAGGTTAAACTTATATCTGTACTTTTCGCGTTATTGTTGTCGTCATATCAATCGCGTGTATGTGGGTCTGAGTAGATAGACGCTTATATAAAACACTAGCAAATAAAAGCGCGTAGATGATCATGATACGGCTGCTAAAATGGCAGACGAACCCAAAATGAAACATTACGCCGGTTAACTTCCTTTTTTTGCTGACCAATCCACTGAAGATGTCTAATCAGCAAAAATATGACCCCCATATTTACAAAATGACCCCCAGTTTATTCGATAGGCGGTCAAGGATGACCCCTAAACAATTGAGACCTGCATAACGTTCAATAAAGCAAATATTTGTTTACAAAAACGTAATTTAAAATGTATTAATAGATTATTTAACTGCTGGGATCGATTATTGGGTAATCCATCACTTGATGGTAGACGTGCTCTGTTCGTGAAAAGAACCACACGTCTACCACTTGTGAAAGATTTCCCTGTAATTGATCCCAGCAGTTAAATAATCTAAATATAACTAACATATTTTGAAAATCCGAACCCTACATGCACAATATAAACGGCTTTAACCAACCAGGCAAAATCAAACAGGTCAGTGTTGAATTAAGAGTTAACAACTCGTAATTCATTTTACGTATTTTGACAAGAACCCATGAATGAACTTACTCTTTTAATCGGCACATATATGTTATTGTACATGTTATTGTACGACCTGAACACATGGACAGAGTTTAGATGAACAGTTTTGTATTGCAATTTTGCCGTTTTTTGGCTGGCTCGATTCTTTAAAGTTAATGTTCTGTTAGAATGATTATGTATTTAGTTCAAGAACAGTTCTTCAAGTTCTAGAACCGATTGTTAGTTCATGAACCTTTTTCGCAGGGGCAGTGTTCCTGAAGTTAAGTTCTTGAACAGTTCTTGAACGGACATTTGAACGGACATAAATATTAAATGGCCGCTTCTAGAATTTCAAGTTCTTGAACTAAGTTTTGGAACTACTTCAAGAACTGTTCTTGAACACTGTTCTAGAAGTGGCCATTTACGGTAATGTTCTTGTCCATTCTTGAACTGTTCTAGAACTCTAGAACTCTAGTTCAAGGACAGTTCAAGAACAGTCCTTGAAATTCTCGCAGGGGCTTCAAATCTGAAGTCATGTGAATCGAATTGCGAAAGTCCTGTTTTTCAGATCTTCCTCGTTCTACATGTACATAAGCACTGCATAGCGATTAAAGAAGTTACACCCACATTCATCTATCAATAACACTGCTATCAGTTAAATGAAACTTATATTTTAAAAATCCACAGGGAGTACATATATGCCTATACCTGAAAACATGATTTGAGCATTAATTAAGTTTATCTTAACACATACAGTACTGTTAGCAGTTGTGAGATTTAACCCATTTAAAGACATATATGTTCGACAATATAATGGGTGCAGGAAGTGTTGCTTGAGTTATAATGGGTGATTGGATTTAAAAGATGGATCAGAAATTGAAGGGACTTATTGCTTCAACTTTCATGGTAAAGTTATTAATCTATACCTTTAAAGGACATGTGAGTATAACATTAAGAATTAGTATGCATGTATGCAGGAGGTTTAATGTCAATTTTAACATCTTTCAGTCATATCATGATGGTGTCTGCTCGAAGCATTGAGGTTACGTATATGCTCAGCTTTATGCCATGATACCCCACCCAGTCACATTATACTGACACTGGGCCAACCAGTGTGCGTGTGTGTGTATTTCTAAGGCTTATACCGTCCACCAAGTTCTACCCGACGGTCATAGGTACAACTGAGTCTGGACTGTTATCTGTGTGTTTGTGTGTGATGTGATGATATGTCTACTTGAAGCAGCGAACTCCGTGGTTTCTTTATAGTGCTGCCACACTGGAATACCAAGCCGTAGTAGACATGATGACCCCCAGTCACATTATTCTGACACTGGTCAATCAGTTGTAGCACTACCCATTATTTGCTCGTCAGGCAAGGGTTACAAGTGACTACTACCATTTTTAAAGTCTTTGGTATGACGCGGTCAGGAGACCCATGACCTCCCGAATGCAAGGCAGACGCTCTACCACTACACCACAATACTTCGGTCCGGGCCGACCAGTCCTAGCACTGTAGCCTTTAGTGAAATTGTGCGGTTCGGGTCACCCGACCCTACCTACGAATACCCGCCGACCCTGACGTTTTTTTGGTCCATTTCGAAAAAAACAACAAAAAAAAAAAACAACAATATAAAGTATGTATGTACACAAGTGAAGAGCAAATAGAAAACAATTATAATTACAGTAATTATAGTACATAATTCAGTGCATCTTCTTTGCGTTCATAAAAAATAATCCTTAAAAAAAAAAATAAAAAAAAAATACGACATACCCTACCTACCAATTTTGAACATGTTACCAGAACCACACAAATATTTTTTTTAGGCCTTATATGCTGAACTGCAAGCAAGGAAGCTAGCTGCTCACCAAAAGGCTTAGCGCCATATGGCGAGGGTAAAGTACCATAGGGAGCTACTAGTACCATCTTTATAAAGTCTTCAGTATGACTCGACTGGAGAGTGAACCCACCACCTCCCTTCCACATGCGAGGCGGACGTTCTGCCATTACAACAGCGATTTAGAATCCGAAACAAAATGTTATACATATATTCTACTTTTTACCCTTGCAATATTAAATGATTAAGTATTGACAGAGCGGACAACTGTAGATAATGTTAGCAAACACAATCATGTTGAAAAATAAAAAAGTTATTTAGGAAAATATTCTGAAGAAATGTTTAATATCTGCATTAAAGCCAATTTCTGTTAAGGGCGTTGTGGTGGGAGGGGGAGGAGTTCTCAGATGTTTTTCTGAAAAAGTTTCACATGAGTATATAGGGGGAAAAAAAGAAAAAAGTCTGAGCCTTTGTTAAATGTGTATCTTGTAATGACGTTGACCAGAAAAAATCTCTATATCTAAAAAACATACCTCTGGCCTAACTGTTTACATTAAAAACAAATGTAACCAAGATTGTCAATACTTAGACCATGTAGACAATATGGTGTCGTCGGGATGGTCTTTATGGACTTCTGTTTTATCATTTTTGTGTCGGAATGTTCTCCACGGGGTTCTGTACGTTGTATCATTTTTGTGTCGGGATGTCATGCCTGACAACTAGTCATTTACAATGTTAATCAGTTCCTACTTTACATTGTGCAACATTTTTCCAGAATTCCTTTGTGATGTTAGAATCACCAGAGCTATGATAGACTGCGTGCTACAGATTCTGACATCTATCATGTCATTCTTTATTATGATTCCACATCTCTTCATGCATGTTGGCATATTTGTGCAACTTTTTATGATCTAAGACTAAATGTGTTATATCTTGTTTGTGTCAAGTCCTTACCTCAAAACTATTTCTGTTAGATTTACCACGATTTATCACCATCATGTAAACATTTTATATATGTCCGTAAGTAAGCAGATATTGAGCATAGTCTGACTTTTATTCAGTGAAATTTATACATGAAAACTTGAGCGTAGACCCAAAGAAGTCTGTAGTAATACATTCGTGAATTTGAAGAAAAAAAAGTTTTAATTATTATTTGTAAATAATGTGGGTCCCACATTATTTACCTTTTCGGCTGATCACGTGACTTCCATTAGCGCATTAGGTTTTCTACATAGTATGAATTGCGTCATATGTATAGCCCGTTTAGCTGAGTCAGGAGCGACGTCGACTATCTCGCACTCACTATTATTACCTGAGAGTTTAATTTTAGTTTGGGCTCCCGAGTTCAAACGCACAAAGCGGCACTTCTTTTTTTGTACTGTGATTGAATTCCATTAAACAATCTTGCATTTCAGAGGACGAAATATATTTTACTGTATACTCGTCCTGTAGGACGAGTGGCATTGACATGTTTCTCGTCCTTATAGGATGTCTCGTCCTGCTCTGATTGTAAAAGTTCATAAGTCAAAGAAGGCCCTGGTCCCAGTCACCTAAAAGCTGACTAGTGCCCTTAAAGATTTCCCCCGTGAAAGTGTTATTTGTATAACATCGTATACCGTAACGTTCGCGCTCCGTGAAATTAGAACGGGAGCCGCATTTTAGAAATGCGTCGATTTCCCAATATCCGGTTGACTTAAATTGCATTTTATCGCCGAGTAAACAGAGTTGCGACTATTTACTGCATTTAATCGCTTAATAAACTATGTAAGAACTATTTCCTTTGCTGTTTTTTTCTACTGAAATGTTACTCGTCCTCTCGGACGACCGATTCATGGATTTCACTCGTCCGGATTCGAATTTCACTCATCAATATGAGAAGATGAGTGGAATTTTCGTGCCCTGCATTTAGTAAATATTCAATAATGTTTAGTGTGTAATGTTTGTGAACGTAATTAGTGTGTGTTTTATAAGCTAAAAGTTACGGACATTGTCCCTTTAAAAATGAAATATTTCTGGAAATTTGCTCACAATATATTCTTTTTTAAAAAACATTTTGCTTAAATTTGCTTTATATTGCAACGCCAAAATTGTAATGTCATAAATCAAACTTTACTAACAATATTCTTTTAAACACCATTTTGCTTTGCTTTATATTGCAATGCCAAGTGTCTTAAATCAAACTATGACAGATTCATGTCTTTAAAATCAGAAAAATTATTAATTTTATTTTGAAAATTATTTCTTTGATGGTAATACCTGTAATCTGATGTAATGACATGACTGAAATGTGTGATCTTATGTACTGACACTTTACGCCACTGGGCATCCATAATGTAAAACTAAAAAAGCAGGAAGTGATTGGTGAAAATGATCACTTCCTTCAGTTTAAGTTGTAAACGGGCATTCTACAAGGTGCTGTATTCACTCTGTGTTTATTTACTGTAAAACAAAAATCAGTTTATAAGTCAGCTTCTTACGTGCAGCTAGTTTAATTACCGGTACTAAACCTGGATTTATAAAGGATCTTTGGATTTATAAAAGAACATTATAAAAAAAAATGAAATAATTTGGTGATTTTTCGATAAGTTAACAACAATGGAGTTGGATCTGTTCCTATTCCTTGGACTGATGGCCTTCATCACCTTTTTGATATATCTAACAGAATACATCTTGAACAGAAAGAAATAGATTGAACGCACATAAGGTTTGTTACACTTTTAAGTATGGACAATACACAAAACCTACAACTACAATTATTTATTTGATTTAAAAGCATAATAATTTTTTGACGACAAATAACAATGGAACCAAGGATTGCAGAAGTATTACTTGTCGGACAGTTGATAATGTTGTGCCTTTTTTTCACAATTGTATTGACGTGGTGGTCAGATATAAGTCAAGTCCTTCGATACATGGAACTGTATGCCGCACACTCTTTCCTGCTATTCGGCAGCAACGAAACATCTTGGTAGCAACCAGACATCTTGGTAGCAGCGAAACATTTAGTAACAACGAAACGTCTTGGTAGCAGTGGAACATCGTCAGGGAACAACGAAACACTGACATCAGAATGAATAGAAGAGTGCATCAAACAAAATCTGGATAACAGTGGAACATCCTGGTAACAGGCAAACCTAGCTGATACTGGACTGTATCAAAACACCTTGATAATAAAAGAACACACTGGCATCAGAAATGGCTTGGAAGTGTGTATGAAACAAATCTTATTGTCCCTTCATTTAGATTGTAAATTGGAATTGGCAAGGCACTCCTGAAAGTGTACAAGACAAAACACAGAAGTGTGAGGTAGATTTGTGATGATTAAGACACTAACACTGTCTGTTCTACAGCCCTATGGAAGTAGTTTTACAGGGACAATCGATCAGAACATAAAAAAATTATTAAGTTTTTGCAGATGAACATTTCACATAAACAAGTCCTTGCGCATAATAATGTATCGTGCAGTGACAGACATAAAAACTCAAAATCTGGAATTTACTATTTTGGTGGCCGTGATATTCATTGTGGTCACCTTTATCAAATTTCAGTTTTACGTCAGTGAGTGCATTTGTATAAAACTATAAATATTTGACACACAGAAATGGTCATACTGGTGACATCAATTTTGTGAAAGAATGGGATAAGTTATGTCCATCTTTGTACAACAGCACTTTCAGAGGTAAACATTGCTTCTGATGTGTTGTGGGTTTCAGGTCATTGTTTGCCCAATTATTTATTATACCTGCACCATTAAATGGCCGTGCACTCTGACTTTACCATGGTAACGGCAAGTCTTTCTTTTATTAATGATTCAGAGCTGGAGGAGGTGTTAACGTCATCTAAATTGTAACTATTACCATAGTAATTCAGAGCTGTTAGCGCTCATAATGACAAATTACATTATCTGGACATTATCCAGTCTGGATAATATAGAGAATAAATATGAAAGAACTGTTTAGATGGTAATCACTGAATTATATACAGACTATATTTTTATATAGTGAATAAACATGGAACAAATGTTAGAGACTGCAATCATTATTGGTTATATATTGAATATACACATGAAATAAAAAAATTCTGGAAGACTGACTATAAATATTGATAATACCGGTACATATAAAGGAACATTTTGAGTCTGACAATTAGTAAATAAACATTAAAGACGAAAGAAATATTTAAAGACAAAATAAGATATTGACTTAAATATAAACTGAACTGGAAACAGTTGAAACTTATATAGTAAATAAACATGAAATAAATATTTCATGACAGAACAAGATACTGATAACAGGAAAGCAGTTGAAACTATAATCACAATAATGAATATAAAGGGGCTGTTCACCAAGTGCTGTTTCATTTCCAGCGAAAGACAACATGTCGACAGTATGTACAATGTTCAAAATGGGTCACAATTCAATCTGGTATCAGGGGTTGCTGGAATGGATAACTATGAAGATGAAAACATCTATGACAACAATGTGTCTATATTCAGAACTGTTTCCAACGACATCCGTCCAGATTTTGAAAACTTGGAGAAGCTGAGTTCCCAGGACAAAAAGAGAAGTTCTCCAAATGAATATGCGCATACTTGGTTCGGATTGTTGGGCTTACGGAAAAATATATCGCGCAACTCAAGAAATATTGCAAGATTTAAAATGGAAAACAAACATAAAACTAAAACACCAAGTGTACGCCTCAGAAGAGTTTCAACTGGTGATAGCGAAATTTGTGAAGATGAAAGTGTTGCACATGTTGAAGTAGTTGCTATAAATTCTTCTGGGTGCTGGCCAATTAAATTTAAAAGGCGTGAGCATAGCCATGTTGGTTCATATGATGTAAATGTTGCTGGTGTTGAAAATGATGGATATAATTTCTGTGACGGAAAGTTTCAACCTACTGTTGGTACACAGACGGATGATAAGGTTCTTGGTCATAAAAATAAAAATAAAAATATAATAGCAGAAGAATATGGTTTAGAGGAAGACTATAACCTTAGTGATAAGAATTTAATAGAAGATGGATATTATATAAAGGGAAATAGAACTTTAGGAAATAGTTCAGATGTAGATACAACTGTAGATATATATGATATAATGGAAGATATTGCTGCTGATGATTGTAAGGAAACTGATCGAAAGCAAGATGAAGGAAAAGCTATGAAAGGGTTTATTTCATGCCTTGATTTAATCCAGGTATGTCAAGCACATTAGTCAACTTTACTTAACTGTTAAAATGTTTTGTGCTTTTGAACAAAAAAATCATAGCATGTTCTTTGGCTCAAGGGACTTAAACGGAAGGCAAACCTTGTCTTACAGTCATTTAGTTTAATCAATATTTACAGTTGTTTGACAGTACTACATGGTGATGCGTTATAAAATTTGCAACCGTGCCATGGTAGAAGTAAAAATTAACTGTATCACTATAATAACATGACCAATTAATTACAGTCGATCAAATAAATGAAATATTGAATTGTGCAAATTCAGCAATTGCAGCAGATCGTTCCTGCTTCTCCATGTTTCAAGGTGCCCGGATCCATGGATTATAATCATTTCAAGTGCTGTATAATTACTCCTTCGACATCTTTAGCTGCTGTTTTAACCTTTGCTTCTGTGCCAGAATTCCTCACTATCACACTTTCTATTTCGGTAAATTGAGATATTAGAAATATAATTGGATGGTATAAATCAGATGTTTGGGTTCTTATTGTCTATACTACATCCAATTAACCATGTTCAGCCTGTTTATAGCTATTGGTTCTGTTCTTTCTATTTATTGATTAATCCTTTAAGTTTCCTGAACAATAAGGAAGTGTTAAGCTGACATTTTCTCTTTGTCTGCCAACTTTGAACTCTGACTTTGCCCGCCGGGCTTCAGCTGTTGATATACCATGCTGGATTTACTGTCAGTCTCACTGAAATGAGTGTCATTTTGACCTGTTATGATTTTCTTTGGCTTTTATTCTTGGAGCAAAGCATATTTATTAAGAGAGAATCTGTCCAAAAGTATCATAGGATAGATAGACACAATTTTGCACACTCAGATCTAGACAAGCACTCATACAGACACACCTTTCAGCAATGCTGATTCAATGAATAATGATTTGTTATAAAGTCCCGAGAACAATGTACATAATTATATTAGGTGGCTAATTACTCACCTTCTTGGTGGAGAAGAGGAAGATATTAATACAGATGAATATACTAGACAACTAGTTGTGTTAAGACACCGTTTATTACAGTGCACTTGAGAGTCACCTTGTCTGTCTAGCAGATTGGTATTTTGTAGGTGTTTTGCAGTAATTGCCATTTGCTTACATTCACCTTGATAAAAACAAGAGTTGTCTCATTATCAAAGTTGTTTCACCTATCAGAGTTTTCTCACCTATCAGAGTGGTCTCATCTGTCAGAGTTGTGTGTCCTATCAAACAGAGTTTACCTGTCAGACAGAGTTGTCTCACCTATCAGAGTTGTCTCATCTGTCAGAGTTGTCTGTCCTATCAAACAGAGTTGTCTCATCTGTCAGAGTTGTCTGTCCTATCAAACAGAGTTGTCTCATCTGTCAGAGTTGTCTGTCCTATCAAACAGAGTTGTCTCATCTGTCAGAGTTGTATTACCTATCAGAGTTGTCTCACCCATCAAACAGAGTTGTCTCAACCATCAACAGAGTGGTCTCGCCCATCAAATGGAGGTGTCTCACCCATCAAACACAGTTGTCTCACTTATCAAACAGAGTTTTCTTACCAGTCAGACAGAGTTGTCTTTCAAACAGAGTTGTCTCACTTGTCTATACTGTCTATCAGCCAGTGTTGTCTCATCTCATCTGTCAGTGTTGTCTCTATATCGTGTCTGCCCCTGCCCCCTGGATCTGTATATGCCACCACTAGAACTCTTTTATGGTGTGGTCCTTTGCCAAGTATTTTCTTAATAATTATGTAAAGTAAGCCATATATACCTGCCGAATCTCTGAAGCTGGTCTTGCTTCATTCACAGTGGAGATTGGAGAACGGATAGTTATTGGTGCCCATTTTCTTGAACTATAAATGCTGCATTCGAGGCATGTGTGGTGGATAAGGAATTTGGACTTTGAAAGTTTCGGAAGCTTGTGATTTTGGAAGTTGTATGAATTTTAAGTCCTGTTGCTTTTGAAAAAGAAAGTTAATATTAACTGCTTGGAACAAAGGGACTTGAACACAATAAGAAAGGTAAAGTTTCTTGAATACGTATTCACCTAAAGTTATAGACAAAAACATTTATGATGTTAATATTTATTATATAACTTGAACGCTTTTAAGCTTTAACTGCTATGGAATATTTATTGTTACTGACTGGTATTTATGAAGAAAAAAAAATTAAATATCAGAAGTTGCTTTTTCGTCTTTATTATCTTGAGATTGTAATGAAAATGTTTTAGACACCGATCTTGAATGTCAAGTCACACTTTGGGGTAAAAATTCATTTGTTTGTGTTTTATTCCGTTTTATTTTGCATTCGTCTTTTAAACTGCTCAGAAGGGAAGGGAGGAAATTAACTTTAGTAAGGAATGAGATATTGGAATGAAACTTGCTGTGTAGGTAGCTTATATGGAAATGAAGCTTAGGATTGCATTTGAGGTCACTGGGGTCAAGGTCAATGTTACTAAAATATAGAAAAAAATGTTTCCGCTCCATAACTTCAGTTAGGAATGAGATAACTTGCCGTATTATATAGGTAGCTTATATGAAAAGGAAGCTTGAGATTGCATTTGAGGTCACTGGGTCAAGGTCACTGTTACTAAAAATAGAAAAATAACTTCAGTTAGGAGTGAGATATTGAAGTGGAACTGTTTTCTTGTGTTTTAAAAGACAGTTATGCAAAAAACTGAAACTATTATTCCCATTTTAAGATTACACTGTGTACACTCGTGTAATATGTAGGTAGAATACAGCCATGTAACTATGTAAATATTTCAGAAATAAAAAGCTTGTTGACACAATAAGAGAACAATCTGATTTTGATCATATCTCACTCATACAATCATTGTATTTGAAGTTACAAACCACAATAAATTAGCTTCAGCAGATGTTTAATTGTGGCAGGAAGTAAAATAATCGTTATAAGCTGATGCTACTTATAACACATATTTATATATATTCACAATAATGTATAAGTGCTACAGTATGCATATAGAAGCACTTTATGTGGTGTTATATACTCATATATAAGGAAACATATTTGATTATTTTTTTATTACGTTTTTCTGTGTGTTAACAATTCCATGTCAATTTTGTGCGTGTTTTCCATGTATACATTTTGTTTGGTGACTTTATTTCGTTAAAGATTGATATTTAAATTTATTTGGAGAATAGGGGTTAATGGAAAACAATGTTTTTGTAAGAGTAATTATCATCATCATTCTGTGAGAGACAGAACAATGCATTCAGTAGTTTCACAACTGGCAAGGAATGTTGTCAAGGCTACCGAGGAACTTTTTGTGACGCTCAGTGGGGATATTGAGGTGGGAGCTTGTTTCTAGTGATTTCATATGTCATTGACTTGTACTGTTGTTTCTATGAATACTTCTATGAATTTGTCATGGACCTGTACTGTTATTTCTATGTTTTTTTTCATGGATTTGTACTGTTATTTCTATGTATATTTCTATGAATTTGTCATGGACTTGTACTGTTATTTCTATGAATTTATCATGGACTTGTACTGTTATTTCTATGATATTTTTTTTTTTGGTCATGGACTTGTACTGTTGTTTCTATGAGTTTGTCATGGACTTGTACTGTTGTTTTTATGAATGTAATGTGGACTCAAAACTGTTGTTTCTGTGAGTGTTTTCTTGACTCGTACTAATACTGTTGTTTCTATAAATCTGGCTTGGACTTATGCTGTTGTTTTTATGAGCGTTTCAACTACTCATACTATAGTTTCTGTGAATATTTCATGGCCTCATACTGTTCTATAATGAACTTTTCAATGACACATATTTGTTTCTATGACAGTTTCATTCTGTTTCTTTTTTCGCAATTCCTTATGTGGTTGTAAAGACAATCAATTTTTGGTGGATATTAGGACAGCAACTTCATGCAGCGCTACTGTAGCCCAGTGATAAAAGCTGAAATGTGTTTTTGTTTATTTCCATTAATAGATATTCATGCAGTTGACATTACCCGAGTGCCTTTGCCATGATCAAACGGGTCTTTCCCCGAACCCCAGAATAATATGTCATATTAATAGTTATTAGTTGATCACAATGCCAACCGGGTTTGTAAAATTGCATATACAGATACATGTTCTTTATCAGAAGTTATTTCAACATATTTATCAACATAAGACGTAAACATTATTTGACTTTGACGCAGTTTGTCTAACATTGTTTTACATATCTAAAAGGAAGTATTTCATGAACCTTAGGTAAGTATATAGATTTGACCTAATTTGATGGTTAAAATATCTAAAATAAACACATTTTTGTGTGCTTGTAATGATTCGAACCAGAAAATTTAAGGAGACCAGCTCATTTATAAAAGGTACGTCTGAATTTTATCCTTTAGAACGTTTTGTTTGCCAAATAATGTTGGTTGAACTCCGATATCAAGGTCAAATGAATGCCACCACACATTGGATAGAGAGTGGCTTTTATTAATTTTAAAATGAAAATATTATAATCCTTCAGTATTGAACATAAATAAGGTAAATGTTTCTCTTTTCTTTAAGGGACTTGTAATCTCTTGCCCCTCACCGCTGTGGGTTCGATCTCTCATGTGAGGAAGCTATCCAGCTGGCATGCGGAACGTCGATGGTTCTTTAATAAGTCACCCAGGTGCCCGCCACTGAACGAAAATGCCCGGAGGGGCACCTGGGGTCTTCCTCCACCAATGGAAGTTGGAAAAGTCGCCAAATGACCTTTGCTGTTGTAACAACTATAAAACCAATTCAATTTCATTTTCTTTAAGGGCACACCAGAGGCACCTGTGAAGCTCCGCAGGAAGAAGTCCACGTCTCCGCAACCTGAGCGACCTAAGTCTGAGGTTGGCGTGCGCTGGGCTGACCTCGGCACTGATGAGTATGACCTTGAAGACACCCCAGTAAGGCTCAGACAAAGGGACCAAAACCACAGGGATAGACCACGACCAAAATCGGATCTCGGTAAGTCATAAGTGGGAAAATTGTATATTAATGGTTATTACAATATTTAATATAAAAGTTATCTAAAACTCAATAATTATTTTGAAGTTTTATGATTGCATATCTTTTATTCATCCCTGTCTGGAAGTCTTACACTGTATGCGAAACTGTTATAACTATAAATAAATAAAGGAGAAGATACAATAGTCTTGCATTCACTAATGGAAACTTGATATTCTGATAATGTAATAATTTTATGTTTGAGTTTTTGTATGGGTTATCTCCCTTTGTTTAAAAGAAGTCCTGACCGTTATGCATTTATCACTAGTAAACTGAGCTCATATCATACATTGTTATATGACTAGTCGTCAACTTTCAAACATGTTGCGTCGGAAACATTTGATTTTAGTCATTTTTGATATAAATACACATATTTGTCATGAATTTATTTCTTCATTAATTCATTCATCCAATCATTTTTCATTAATAATTCGTTAATTACCCAGTAAACATCTATTGTAAATGTCACGATGATATCTAGAAGATTTTGAGAATTTCTATGATGTATCACTTAGGACAGAATGTCAGTGATCCCGGATTATATATGCGATTATTTATACGTACTTGACATAACTGAAGCGATTTTATGGTCAAGTTTGGTTTATACAAGTATCTTTATGGCAGATGTTGACCCAAAATACATACGTCAATATGATACAGGAATATATCTCATGTTATAAAATGTGATCTTTTAATGTAGTGGTTTGCATACATGTTGGATACTGTATATATATATATATATTGCATTCAATGATGCCCTTAAGGGCAAAGGGATTATACCCCTAAGGCCAGGGTTAATCGGACAAACCTTGTGCTATTTTGGGTGAAGGTCTATACGCTTAAACGTTTGTAAAGATTGCATCTTTTGAAACAAAATCCAATTAAAAGACAATTAAAGTGGATCAAATACAGATGTATGATTGGCACTATCTGTTTGTACTATCGTAAGATCCTATATTGGCAGATAAGTAATATTCAGAGATTATTTTATCATCTTGAAATTTTCTTCAATTAAAACATTAGTAGTGATAATACTGAAAGATAAGCAGATTTTGGATGAATGCACACAATTTAATTTTAATACCACAATTTACTGTGGCTTTTTGTGAGTTTAAATTTACACAATATACGAATGCGTCATGCACATATATATACAAAAGTGAGATTTTTAAATTTTTAAAATGCTGGATTAATATAACAATCGCGTATGTTTTTATTGACTAATTAACTTGGCTGTTAATTATTGTTTTATTGGATATAAAAAAAGAAACAAATATGGCATATTTCAATCAACGACGTGACAAGTGTTTGTCGAGTGTTTTAGACTGTGGAAAAAATATGTGGAAAGATTATTTTGACTTTATTTGGTCGCAGCCACATGATTCTAAAATTCTCAACTATTGGATTGTCAGTAAGTTTTCATTAATAAGTTCATTATAAGTATAGTTTTTTCACGTTAAAGCGAGTACATCAGGTTTCTCGTGGGTAATGGATTTAAAATTTAACAAATACTTATATTGTTTCTGCTGAAGGGTCAACACATGATGAATGAGCTTTAATATGACCCCTTATTTACAAGAAAATTATTCTGAACATTTATATGTGCTGTTTATTCTTCTCATATTAGCTTAACCTAAATGAACAAATAACACTATCTTTGTTTCTTTCTGTCTTATTTCTTCTCCTCCTCATCATTATCATCATCATCATTATCATCATCATCATCATCATCATCATCATCTTTACCACCATTATCATCATCATCAGAATAGGGTGACAAAAGTCACTAATTTTCTGGAAACTTTTTGGTTGAAATAGTGCACGTCATTGAAACATATACTGAAACGAAAAAGAAACGCAACACGGGAATTTCCGCTATATATTGTATATATTTCACACTTAATTCCATATATATTCCAAGGAAACCCCAAGGTGTTTTGTAACAAAAAAGTTGCAGTAGTTGAGAAAGGACACAGCTGAGATGTTGTAGACGTTTTAATCACAGAACATGTTGTAACAAGAAATTCATAAATGTTGAAGTTTGATCGATCCTCTTTGAAAAATTGAGCCAGTTCAGTATTGTACACATGCTTGAGCCATTAAACGCGTACTCTGTCAATAATGAAACTTTGCAGGAATACTATATGCTGTGTTACGTGTTGTTTTAGTCTTTTTTCCGAAAGGAAAGATCTTACGCAGCCATGTACCATTCGATTAACAGCAGCATATTGTACATACAATATATGGTGGAAATTCCTGTGTCGCGTTTCTTTTTCCTTTCAATATAGATGCATTTTCACTGGTACAGGTTGTTAAGATTAAAACGTAGTTTAGACTGTAAACAACAGAATCGTAAACAGATATTGTGCATTCTTGAATTTACCACTGCCAATTTTAATCATTCTTCACAGATTTTATTTTGCCAAATGCAACAAAAACTTTTGAAGACTGCCTTCGACTGGGGAGATGGATGCATTTATAACAGTTACTGCTGGTTAGAAAATAAATATGGTTGAATGTTGCCTTTATATTCTGGCATTTTATCATCACAGCTGTGAGGCAGGCACTGCCATTGACCCATCAGGTTATAGAGGGAAATATCTCAACTGTGAGATATGCTGTGTGGAATAACTCTGAATTTCATTTTGGCAGAGTTATATCTCCCCTTCATAAACCTAACCAAGCTCCTAACTGTTCATAACTTTAAAATAAGAACCCGGCCGGCAACAGAAGTGTTCAGTGGAACACCCTTCTAGTTATATTAGGGAACTCTTGATTGTTATTTAACAGTTGTATGAATTGTTTTTGTAAAGTATGAACAATTAAGGTATCAAAGACTTAGTTAATTATTAACTTCAAGATCTCGTGCAGAAAGAAGCTGCTATCGTAGGGTGAGTCTGTACCTCTTCACGGCAGAGTATGTCTGGGTGCATAGAGACTTGATCCATGTTTTCCATGACCAGCAGTTATGAAATAGAGAATATCATCGTAAATCTTTTTGAATGAGGATACAAGACTTTTTATTGAAAATTAGTAAGACAATGGCACATTTCATAACATTTCAGAAGACAACATTCAGCTTTTTGATGAGCTGTTTGAGGAGGTATTAGAAGATTTTGAAACAGGTACCCCACTCACTATTTACAAATGTACTGCAGTTAATATTGTCACCCCACCACTTATGTATTCTTGTGTGTTGTTTTATATTGTTTATTATACACGTTTTATTTTAGCACATACTGTTTCATGTGGTAATGAAGTCATATCAGTTCGGAACCAGTTTCTGTGATTTAAAGGGACTGGAGGCTATCTGGAAGAAGTATGGGTGTCTTATCCAAATAGGGAGAAAAATCAGTTCAATAAAAAAGTGGGATACTTCTTAGTGCAACAAATTATGAAAATATACTCTAATTTGCTATTAAGCAGTAACTTTGGAACAATAAATTACTGGGTTTGGGACAGAAAACCATTTAAAATGTGCAAACTATGGTCAACACATAAGGCTCAAATCACCTCCAGTATTAAGCTAGCATAAACTAAAGTTCAAATCACCTCCAGTCCCTTTAAGCTAGCCTTTACATTGTGTGCATTAAATTAGGGATTTTGCTAGAGTCATAAACTGAACTTTAAATCAACTACGGTCCCTTTAAGGTAGCCATTACATTGTTTGCATTAAATTGGCTCAAATCATAAAGTGAAGTTCAAATCACGGTAGCCTTTACATTGTGTGCGTTAAATTAGAGTTTTTGCTCGAGTCATAATCTAAAGTTCAGATCGCCTCCTGTCCTTTTAAGCTAGCCTTTACCTTGTGGTTATTTAATTAGAGATTTAGCTCTTGTAAACGGTCATGTTTGCAACAGTACTAACTTCCGAAGTCGAAAGTTCTGCAGGTGAGAAGGTTCTAGCCTGTTGGGCAGTTTTTTTTGTTTTTTTTTGCTCATTTTAAATGGAGTACTGTTTGAACATTAACTGGCAACATCTCATCCATTCTGCAGGTGAGACGGTTTTAGGCTCATTCTGCATTAGCCTCGGTCACCCGGCCTGCTTCTGATTTCTTCGTTACGCTATGCTTCACGGATCCAGAACCAGGGCCTGGGGAAAATAGGACGTTTGAAATTGGCCAAACGTTTTTGCCGATTTTGGCGAGATTTTTAGAGATTCAACGGGACTTTCAAAAAAACATTTTTTTCTTATTTTTAACTAATGAGAAGCAGCAAGTGACATTAAAAAGTTTAATGATGTTAAAAAGTTTGACTGATGCATCAACATTTTACGTTGTACGTTTATTTACAACATGACGTCACGCATGCGCGTGAAAAAAACGCGCGAATAAATTGTGCTAATCGCTAGTTGCCGCTTTAATTGGCCTAATCTGCCCAGACTGATATCTGCAAGTAAGACATATGCATGATACGGTCTAGCTGGCCGAGACTGATTCTGCATATTCTTATTTTGATGTTAATGTATAGGGTGAGCCTGGAATGTGCCATAAACTCCAATTCAACCTACTCTTGCACTGTTGCGAAGATGATGTAACAATGTTCTCTTTAAAAGTCTCTGTCTAATATCAGGAACAGTAAGTGATTTGGTTATAAGCTTGGAATTGAATTGAACTGTATGTTGTTTAACGGCTCATCAACACAGTATAGGTTATTTAGAGCCGCCTCAGAGAGAGGGGAAGGATACATAGGAATCCGGGAACCGTGCCCTACTCTTATTATCGAATAGATTCCTATTGTTCTTTAACGTGCTCGGAGGATATACCGATACACGGGCCCGCCCGGTTTATGTCCCCATCCGATGGACGAGCTAAGGGAAAGTGTCTTGGCCAAGAACAGCAATTCTGATTTCTGTATTCTTAAAAATCTTACACGGTATCATTTTGAGTGTATATACAAACTAACATTGTATAAACACGCATAATCTGAACTGCATGAAACATTGGAGTGGCTGCGATGCCACGGAAAATGTCACATGTGATTGAATAATTTCAGGAAACATTGATTGTCGTGGAGACTAGGATAAACTATTGCAATATAACCAGATTAAAGCTCCGAATTGATTTGATTTCAGTTTCACTTCCAAATTAATATAATTGTATTTTCAGTTAGCATGGTCACAAGTTGTCTTGCTGTTTTCAGTTACTTTCATTTATTTTGCCCTAAATGTTCTAATATATCTATTTCTTTAATTAAAATAATATAATATATATTAATATTTATTTTTACCAGTTTACTTGTTTGCATGAACGTGTACATTATGTATATGCTACTTAAAATGTATTATTTCTACGTAACATTATATATTTAAAATGGTGTATTAAATCATTTTAGAATTATTTTTGTTTAGAATATTGCCATATCAAAAATTCAAGAAACTCGTTACCCAATGAGTACCGGTAATGCAAACACTCAGAATATCCTTTTTTATGCAAAAAGTAAAACTCACTGTGTTCTGAGAACACATTGATTTTAAGAGTGTGCATTACTCATTCGACAGAGTAAATGAGTTTTGTGACTTTCTGATATATGGCAAATTCTAAACAAAAAAAGAATCTAAAATGATTTAATGCGCTGTTTTAAATGAGTTCATTTGACTAAAGGTATATAATGCTGTATTACTGGATAAAAATCTTGGACTTTAAAGGGACACACGGCAATCTTGAAGTTTTTAAAAAGCATTAAAATTAGCTTTTCGATTTATTTATGCACTATCATTTTGACTTTAAACCTGCTTGCATATGATTAAATAAAATGTTGGGTTTTCATCTTTTTCGTCTTATTTTACCATATGTTTAAATATACTATTGGTACAGTATAATCGTTAAGTTAGTATATAATATGCAAAAACAGTTAGTTTAGACTATCCTTATAACTACTATTACTGATTGAACAAATACAAAAAAAACTAGTGGGGGACGCTGTGATTTTTTTTGAAAATCAAGATTACCGTGTGTCCCTTTAATTGCATTGTTTTATTGATAATCAATTGTTTCGGATCTAAGCTACGTTATCTCTGCCATATCTAGATAACTATACATTTAATAATAAATTGAGGATTCAATGCAACACTGTCCTAACTACATATAAATAAAACAGAACATACAGCACTGCAGGGTTGTGTAAAACCCTCGAAATGTGAACGGTTTTTACTGAAGCATATAATTTTTTTATTGTCTTCATTATTTTACTAAAGCATATAATATTATTGTTTTCATAATAATGTATATATTTAGGAGATTGCTGGTTTAGTTTAGTAGACAGACTTCGAAATATTTCACTGTTGAGTAAACCGTTTAGTTATACAGTTAGAGAATTATGTAATGTACATACTAGCGTTTTAGATTTACTTGATAATTATATTTTACGTAATTGGACACTTTTACATCTGGAATATCTTAGGATTTTCTCAAGATAATTAAGAATTCTTGTATACAGTGGGAGTGTAATGAATATTATGATATTTTGAAATGTTGATGCGTTTTTGAGATAAGACGGCTGCTGATTTAAATGTTATGATGACTTTTAAAGGGACACACGGCAATCTTGAAGTTATTTTTTTTTCCGTTATTCTACAAATGTTTAAATATATTATTGGTGCTATATAACAACAATTAGTAATATAAAAACACAGTTTGCTTTAAACTATCCTAATAATTATTAACAATAATGATAGCAAATATACATGTTTTGTAGAAACACTAAGGGATGCTGCACGTTTTAAACAATTGAAAATTGCTGTATGTCCCTTTAATATTACACAATAGTTTATTTTGATTAAAACTTTGAATTTTGTTTTGACTTGTTGAAAACAAGCCAACTGTAAGTATGAATTCCTTTGTTGACAGTTAGAATATTATTGACTATTGAGGCCATTTAAGCTAATTTAAATAAATATTGTTTATTACAGAGGGCAGTTCTTTCCTATCACACAGGATGAAGGCATTTGGCAGTGAGATTAACCTGCAGCCATATTGTTCTCTACGTAACTTGTACGAGATGAGGCGACGCGATCTTGACAAACAGAACAAAAGCAGAAGGGTGAGTACCTTACTGTTATTTGAGAAATATAATAGTTCTGAAGGGAAAACAACATGTATAACAATTACAAACCCAAACCACCAAACACCATAAAAAGGTAAAACGAAAATGAAGGAGAATTGTAACAATTGTTATGTATTGACATTTGCAGCAAACATTTTCACGCTTTTGGGAATAGTACCGGTTCAACTGAGAAAATTTGCGTTGTTTTGCCTTGAATTCGAGATTTGTTACTATCAAACAAAAGCAATATTGTATGTTTAAATACTTCGCAAACTCCTTATACATTCTCGTAGTATTTCGTCCCCCTCGTCCCCCTCCCACATGGCCTTTTTTTTTTGGATTTGGATTTTTTTCACTCCAGTTGAGGAAGAACATACCACTTTTGCCATTGGGAATGGTACTGTTTTTTGGTACCACTTATATAAGGCAAAAACACATAGGTTTGTTATCGTAAATATTGTGTTGTTTATATAATTATAGTTGCTATATATATATAAAAAATAAAATAAATCAATATATACCGAAGTTTAATCTCAATTCCAATCAAATGATAGATTTACTATAGATGTGTTTTACCTACCTAGCTTATCGGGTACATATACTTACATATTCAATACCTGTAATTGCCCTTGTTCTGTCATTTGTAATCACTGGCAGGGATTATGGTACAAAAACATCACTATTAGTTTTAAGCGATGTTTCCCTTTTATACAGTGATAATAATCTCCTTACCGTAATCTGCTAATTTAAACACTTAATTCAGTAGTTAGCTCTTTGTCAACTGCCCGTGAGAAGCGATTTAAAGGGACCCTGCAGTCATGAGTAATGGTTAGGTTAGCATGACAGTTTAGAAATCCAGGGATCACACATTCTATCCCAGCCAGGAACGAATTTGGATTAATTCTCTAAATACTTGAAAAAGAATTTCACGCCTGACCGGTCCTTCAGATGAGACTTAAAACCGAGGTCTACTCGCTAAAATGCCCAGTGCAATATAGCGAGGATACAAAAATGGTTATACAATGATTAGTATTTGACACCCATTAAAATGTGTGTGTGCATAATTTAATGGTTTAGAGTCTCTCCAGCTTATCAACCAAAGTAAGGCCATTACGTATCGACTAATTTCGACTACGTTGCCTGCGTGATTTGTTGTGCATTGATTGTATGTAGGTACTCGGTTTGAAATTCACCCAAAGGACTGGTAAGGTGAGAAATGCTTCTCAAATACTTCGATAATTAACCTTAATTAGGTCCTGGCTTCGTGATTGCGCAATTCTCCAGTTATTAAACTATGGTGCTGATCACCTTGACTAATCCGGTATTATTTTGACTATCTGCTTGAATATAATTAATAAAAAGTAATACAATATGGGAATTTTCAAATTTTCTTCATCTTTAAAAATACTATTGGTGCAATATATTATATAATCAACAATAATTAGTATAATGTAAAACTTAATTCAGATAATATATAGAAAAACTAACGAGACGTCACAAGTTTAAAAAAACAAAACAGAAAAAGATGCAGTGTGTCCCTTTTAAGTCGAACTTATTTATGTCAGGCATAAAATGGGTTTAAAAATCTGCTAAAATTTTTAATATAAATTCAATGACTTTGAACGTGTAACACAGATCGTATTTCCGGTCTGTAGCCACATGGTTGAACTGAGCTTATTTTGTATTTGTGAATCGGTCTTTGATTCACAAATAATTGAACCATTTCGTTCAAGGCCACAGAACTTTGGAATGGAATAGTCCATAATTACAGTTCTAAATGTTAAACAATTAATAAATGAAATTGGTGAAATAGTGGTTGAGAGGAAGTGTTTAGTGAAATTAAGGACGAATCATTGATAAACAGGCCTAGGGATCATTGAATTCGGTTTTTATCAATGAAAACTTTATTGTAACAGTGAAATAGCATAATTTTATGAAATGAAGATATGATACCTATTTTTTGCTTAAAAAACACAGATAAAGTTCTCAAATACAATGTTGATATTGCCAGTGTTTGTGCAAGACTTATATGTGAATGAACAATAACTCGGAGTTAAAAGTGACGCGACAGTTGTTAAAATATTTCTTTCATGAGAAAAGGAGACAGTAGAAAACTGCAGTTTAACATTTAAAGAGCATCTCATAAGAAACCATTTTCTTAAAGACTGACTCGAGTTAAGTCTGGCTTGTACTTGACATGTTTTGGTTTCATCTGGAATAATTATTAATTACGACTCGTGGGATTTATTGTTAATTTAATCATGGATGAGTTCTGCACGATCAATACAAAATAAATGCAGGGTTCCAACTTGATAAGTATAGGGTACCTTTAGGCTAGAAACGTGATAAATATAGGGTTCCTATAGGCTAGTAGACGGATAATAGGGTACCGTGTGATGTATAGGCAACCAGAATTATGCATTTTGGTATTACAGTCCGATAAAGGGAACCACCAATAGACATTCATGGTACCAGTGTGATATATAGAGAACCATCATTATAAATTCAGGACTGGAAATAAACAACTGAATATTACCAGAGCATAGTATGATGCTTCATTTGTTTCAGGGAATATAATTCCCTTAAAGTTTCTAAGAAATATGCTGTATACCACAACATGTAAAGATTGATCCGGCTAGGACCTAATTTGGGTTAATTGTCAAAATATTTAAAAAGAGCAATACAGTAAGGATAAAGAAGCGCTTATATGCACGATTGAAAAAAAATTGAACAAGTTTTTGTGTTTTGAAAATCAGTTTTAGAAAAATGGGGTTGAAAAAAGGTATGAGACCGACAGAAGGAAAGGTAGTTACGTTGGATAACGTGTTTACATTCTCCCAGATGCTGACCACACCGGTCAAGTTGAGGAGTCTAAGAATGGTAAGGATCTGGTCCAATGTTTTGTTTCAAGTTAGACAGTGGTTTTATCTGCCCATCTGTTGTTGTGTTAAAGTTTTTGGTTAATAGACGGCGTCCCGTTAACCAACATTGTATTAGGTTATATTGGGACAGCAACCCCAGAGGCAGATGAGATGAATGCCATCGAGCGAACCCTAGCGTGGCAGAGGTCTGTAGCTCTAACGCACAAGGCGTTGTCCACTCAGCTACCTTGGCTGCTTTTAAAAAGAAAAAGTTCTTAGTGTATCATTTCTTTATGTCTTATACTTAAAATCCGATATTTGCAGATGTCTACACCCCATCCCATCAAGTCACGTATGCAAAGGACTCCACGTAAACTCCAGAAACAGCCGCCCCTGGTACGCTCAAGTAGTATGCCTGAGAGCCTCGAGAAAATACACAAACGTCGCAAATTACACCATCTTCTAGGTAAGCATTATGGATGATACATTGTATTATGTTCGCTAATCTTGGTTGTGTATTCCACTCTGTGCAGACTGCACGGAAGGATTGTTTAAATAAAATTACACAGAACAATAATTGTTGTTTAAATGAAACTGCACGGAACAATTGCAACAATGAAACTGCACAGAACGATCATTTAATGAAAAATGCACCGAACGATTGTTTAAATGAAAATGCACCGAACGATTGTTTTAAATGAAAATCTACCGAACGATTGTTTAAATGAAAATGCATCAAACGATTGTTTTAAATGAAAATGCACTAAACGATCGTTTAAATGAAAATGCACCGAACGATTGTTTAAATGAAAACGCACTGAACGATTGTTTAAATGAAAATCTACCGAACGATTGTTTAAATGAAAATGCCTGAACTGTTTTTTTAATGAAACTCCACCCAACAATAGTTTAGCTGAAACTTCAATGAACAATAGTTTAAATGAAACTGCACCGAACGATTGTTTAACCTAAAATGCACTGATAATAATGCTTTTATCTTTTATCTTTTATACTGGTTAAATATCTGAAAGGGCCAATGTATATATTTAATGAGGCCAACATTAAAAAATTGTTTGTTTGCAGTTTCCGACCCATGGCTTTTAGGGGTGGGTCGGTAGGTAGGGATATATATAAATTTTTTTAAACATCTTTATTATTAACGCATGCCCATCGACGGCATGCAAATATCGTGTGCTTCACTAGTATTATCCATAGTTTTTTTTTTGAAAAGAGTTTAGTTAAATATTAACAGAACATGCAAGAAAAAAGAAACAAAAAAACTTGAAAAAAAAACTTGAAAAAAAAAAAATAAAAAAAAATAATAAAAAAATAAAAAAAAAATAAATAAAAAAAAAATTGTTTGGGTCGGCGGATTTGCCGTGGGTCGGTCGCAAACTGCAAACAAACAATATTTTAATTTAGGCCTGATTTGCAAAGAGTTTTTCTATGGCATAAAATCACAATGCAATATGAATTAATGTAATTGAATTGAATGTTGTTTAACGGCTCATCAACACAGTATAGGTTATTTAGAGCCGCCCCAGAGAGAGGGGAAGGATACATAGGAATCCGGGAACCTGCCCTACTCTTATTATCGAATAGATTCCTATGGTTCTTTAACGTGCTCGGAGGATAGACCGATACACGGGACCGCCCGGTTTACGTCCCCATCCGACGGACGAGGCTAAGGAAAAGTGTCTTGCCCAAGAACACGCCGACGGAACACAGTGGCACCACGGAGGATTGAACCCGGGGCCTCCGGTTACAAATCCGCCGCGCTACCGACTGCGCCACGCCAGCCCTCATGAATTAATGTATTGTATTCCTTGGTTAACTGTTCTTATATGAGAAAAGAACATAATTAAGTATCTTGATTTACATTTAAATTAACATGCAATTTCTAGACAAAAATAAATAAATTTGAAATTGTATCCCACTATATACTGCATGTGATTTATCTTGAATGTCGTGTGTATACCCAATAAAAAATCAATTAATGAACAAAATAACTTCTATTTCTATCCATTATACCTATAATAAAACCCTTTGTGGTTTAAATTTCACACTCGCCAATTGTAATCAGAAACTCTTCCACAACCTGAATGTCTCACTGTGCACTTCGATTAAAAATAATTTATTTAATTCTTTATTTGTCCTAGAATCAACAGCCCGTTTAATCCATATTGTGGGAATATGTGTGTTGTATTAAGAACTGATTTATCACGAACCTGCTAAAGGGATAATCTTTCTTCAGTTCAAACAACAAATTTGCTCATTCTTAAATAAACAAAATGGTATACATGTAGTTTGGTGTTACTGTAGGTAAAACTGTATGTGGGTATAGAGTTGGGTGTATAGACATATATTTATGGCAGATATAAAATCTTGAATTCTCAATTTAATTCAACAATCAAGGACACTAAATTGAACTTGTGAAGTAGTGTTGGAGAATGTGTTTTACATAAACTTTATATGGATGGACAACTGATATTGGTACATACTTTATACTCTTTAGAAACAAAATGTGTAATGGAATATGGTACACGCAGCAATCCTGAAGTGTTTATCAAGGATTGAAATTAGCATCTCATTTTATTTACCTAGGATCATCTTGACTTTAAAAATGCTTGCATATAATTAAATAAAATTTTGTGTATTAATTTTTCCATAGGTTTAAAATATATTATTGGTGAAGTATTATCAGCAGTTAACCCTTAACCCGCTAAGCACAGCTATAATAGCCTTTGCGTCCATTGTAAACCCTGATCAGCCTGCGAGTAACTTTGTCACATAAATGGAAAGGTCTTAATTCAAAGAAAGAACAGTTTATTATATATAATTATGTAGCGGGATAAGGGTTAATATTGCATGTATAAAAAAACAACTTATTCTATTTTTATAATTAATATTATTGATTGAACAAATGCAAGTTATGTAGAAAAACCTACCAAGACTCCGTGAGTTTTTTAAAAATCAAGATTGCCATGGGTTCCTTTAAGAACTATTTCTTATATTATGTAACTTGTCTCGGAGTGTACAAAATGGAACCCTGGTTCAGGAGTTTGTGAATATAACTGAACTAAAGCTAGTGAAACTGTTAAAGAACAATTCAAGGGTTGGAAACTCGCCAACTTATTCTATTTAATTTTCGCCATTTACTTACAGACACCGATTTCTACCTGGACAGGTCATCGCAGCATATGGACATATATGACTGTATTTTTTGTAAGCGCATGACCATATGTATATATGTATCACTATTAATATTATATAAACATATATTATATAAAATAAATATATAATAATTATACATTTTGTAGGCACACGGGTATTTCCAACTGTATTTCCAACTGTATTATGTGTTGTAGGTGGCATGTGGATTTGATAAGAAAGTCTGTTAACATATAGATATTTACCATAATGTGTTAACTAAAGTTATTTTTAATACCAGATAAAGATAGTGCATTTTACACATTTGTTTTAAAATCTGGTCTTACACATGGCGGCAGATAAAAGTCCTATCATCGACAATGGCGTCAGAAACATCAAAATTTGAATGACGTTGTTGTGTAATAAAATTGCACAACTTTGATTGATACAAAAAAAGTTAACATATAAGATGTCAGTTATGTATGCTAGAAAAAGATTTTGATCATAGGTATCCGGTTCAGAAAATTACAACCCTTGGTGTAAATTAGTCGGAAAAAACTCGGCTCTGATAAAATCAGTTCCTCATGTTGGAATTACCAATCTTGACCGGATACCCTTAAAATATTCGTATAATCTGAAATATATGTTTTATTATTTTTACACATTCGGCACTTATCAATTTCAGTTTCTTCATTTGTCATTTTGGCCACCAGCCCATAACACAATGCATTTTATATACAAACAAACTCATATGTAACTGGTGCACCCAACATATATACAAAGAGTTAATATACAAAAACATGAATATTTAAGGTATTCAGGGTAAAAAGCTTTAATATATACTCCTTTTCTACATGCAAGTTAGTTTGAATAGGGAAGTGGTTTACTGTTTCAATGGCTTTTCGTTTTCCCAATCACATCCACGCCGGGGTTTGGATCGCAATGTTACTTACCTTAACTTATAAATGATGAACAAAACATGGCGCCTTCGTGGTCGGTATAGTAAAGATGCTGCTTCTAAAAAATTCTTGCCTTTTCATGACTGCTTCGGGTTTCATGACTGCTGCGGGTTTCATGACTGCTGCGGGTTCCAATCTCACCGGAGGGCTGGTGTGGCGCAGTAGGTAGTGCGGCAGATTTGTAACTGGAGGCCCCGGGTTCAATCCTCCGTGGTGCCACTGAGTTGCGTCGGTGTGTTCTTGGGCAAGACACTTTTCCTTAGCCTCGTCCATCGGATGGGGACATAAACCGGGCAGTCCCGTGTATCGGTCTATCCTCCGAGCACGTTAAAGAACCATAGGAATCTATTAGATAATAAGAGTAGGGCACGATTCCTGGATTCCTATGTATCCTTCCCCTGCCTCTGGGGAGGCTCGAAGTAACCTATACTGTGTTGATGAGCCGTTAAACAACATTCAATTCAATTCAATTCCAATCCCATCGGGAGCTCAACTTGACAAGCGCGAATGTGTTGATTCTTACGTATAGCGAGGGGTATACAGTACTGGTTCTTTCCAGGAAAAATGGGGGAAAATGGATTGGGCTGACTCTACCGGTAAATACCATTCAAACAAGACAAAATATGATAACATTTACTTTTGTTTCTTCTCTCATTACTTGAATAGATTCTGTCTTTCTTTATAAACTTTAACCCAGCTTTATGGTCGAAAACTGCAGTTTATGTCAATTAAGGGCCATCCCAGTGCTGATTTTGGGTTCTAACAAAAGGTACATGAAATAAGAAACAATTCCGACTGTTCTGAGAGATGCAAACGCGTAATCATGAAAAGTGACATCGGAAATTTGAAAACAATTGAATTGAATTGAATGTATTTAATTGAATGTTGTTTAACGGCTCATCAACACAGTTTAGGTTATTTAGAGCCGCCCCAGAGAGAGGGGAAGGATACATAGGAATCCGGGAACCTGCCCTACTCTTATTATCGAATAGATTCCTATGGTTCTTTAACGTGCTCGGAGGATAGACCGATACACGGGACCGCCCGGTTTACGTCCCCATTCGACGGACGAGGCTAAGGTAAAGTGTCTTGCCCAAGAACACACCGACGGAACTCAGTGGCACCACGGAGGATTGAACCCGGGGCCTCCGGTTACAAATCCACCGCGCTACCGACTGCGCCACGCCAGCACCTTCAAATTTGAAAACAAAGGTTGTAAACAAAAATCAAATTTCTGGAGATCGCTATTTCCTAAATACATACTCATCAGTTACTGTTGATCTCTGAATTTTTAATTCCAGATTTTTGTATAATCATGTATGAATGTGACGTGTATTCAAAATGGTATCCAGATATTATAAGTTACAGATGATCGCTGTGTTTTGAATTGCAGGTTTCCTTCTTTGCTAATTTACAGTCGTCCTATATGCCTGTGTTTTGTATTGCAGATTTTCACCTGGACAGTTTATCGCGCCATATGGACATGGACGACAGCATGTCAGACGACTCTGATTTATCTTTCGACCACATAAGTCTACAAGAAAAAAGTCTGAGTGTTCAATCCTCCCGGAGTCAACTCACATCTATGGATGAGGTATGCTGGCATTACTGGGGGAGACTGACACACATGCTATGAATGCTAATACGTGATTTGACAATGCTTTTGGAAGTCTTATAACTTCAATAGGGGATCAAATTAAAATAATGTTTTGCAAACCATGCAAAACTAATCATTAAGAAACATGTTACCGGTATTCAATTTCCAGTTCTCATTGTTCTTATGCCTAACACCCCTGTATTAGACTCACCCTCGTTCCTTCCTCCACCCCCAACTTTTCTTTTTTCAAAATTGGGCATTTATATGAGGCCATACATCATTCTTTTTTTTCGACATATGAGGTCTAGTTTAGAGAAAATACACTTGCCAGTAGCCCGACTTGAGATCTAATTAGAAAAATACCACTCCCAACCACCCCACCAAGCATTTTAATTTATTTTAATTTTGGCGGTAATATATATAAAAACAAATGTTATCGCCTCATATGAACACCCCATTTTGTAAAATGCAATGCCCCTGCGAGCATTTAAATGATGTATACAATATGTAGCTGGGCCACCGAGTCGTTTCACAGTACAGTACTGGTATTGTTTACACCACAAGCAGATGTTGGCAAACATTAAAACATCAGCACACCAAAATAAGGAAAAACAAAAGACCACTTTTAAAAATGATAAAACATGCTGGTTCTTACCTAGTCAGGCGGGTATTTGGGTAAGAAAATCATGCAAGAGTTGCATAAAGGGTTTTAGGGTCTGTGCACTAGTGACTCGCAAAGTATTGCCAAGCGCTTTTATTTACCATGGATTTTGTCGTCCCTCGGCTAACAAGTTTCATCAGACAGTCTAATTACTCTAATTGATACAAATCATATATTAAATGGGGAACATGTTTTTGTGCCACCTGCTTAGCATGGCAGACACTTAGGGATCACTAAATGTCCGTCATCTGTTGTCGTCCTTAACACTTTAATCTGCAACCTTGCCTTGGTCATAACTAAAAAAGTATTTGACCTATATTCACAAAACTTCACATACATTTTCATCTTACCTCAATGAATGTTGTTACACATGTCCAATAACTCTGACTTTCATTTTGGCAGAGTTATGCCCCTTTTCCTAAAAGTTTAACTGGCCACCAAACCAAGCTCATCATTTAAAAAGTATTTGACCAGTGTTCATGAAACTTCACACACATTTTTACTAATTGAATAAGCACACGGCAGGCAACAAGTGTTCCATGGAACACCCTTCTAGTTTAAAATATGCACTCCATGCCCCGGTTGATATTTATCTCGGTATTCGCATATCCCAGTTTCATAGCCAGTCATTACACACATGCAACCATGACTGTTTATTTTAAAGTGAAACATTCAAGTGTGTTACTCTTGTAAACAAGACGTCATAGCGATGTAACTAATTAAAACAAGTTTGACCACGGATACAGTTAGTATAATTGTCTTATTGACATCAAAGGACGAGGATATGTATTTTTGAAAAGGGTTGTAAATATAACATTAATAGGAAATACACTGGGAACTGACCTTAAAGTAAAAGGATTTCTAGATACATGCACTTGAAAAGGAGTTACTTAGGTGTAAATAACTGCTCACAGAGAAAAATACTTCTTGTTCTTTTGATGATGTATATTGCTGCACAAACCCAAACTCTCTCCCCTCTCACAGCTTCGGGTATCCAACTGCATCTTGACTTGTCAAGTGAGAAAGTGTTGATTCTTACGGATGGTGGGAGGTATACAGTACTGGTTCTACCCAGGAAAATGGAGTGGTCTGCCTCTACCACAAAGCGACCATCATATATGGCCTGACATGTGCTAAAAATGATGTCAGACCCCATTCATTCTCATCAAATAGATAAAGGGAATAGTTGAGTGCTTGAAAATGAAGTATATATAAACCGAAAATTATAATCTGCGTACTTTTGAAAAGAAAGGCAATTATAAACAGCATACTTTTGAAAAGAAAGGCACTTTTATGACTTATGTTGCTGCATAGCAACAAGTTCATAACTGGACAATAGGCATATATTTGGTTGACCTAGTGACACTGTAACGTGTTGGAGAACAAATGTTATATTTTGTAATGATCCAAAGTGGTTCAAGTGGGCCCTTGCTGAAGTACAAATTTAAACCGAGGAGCAATTTCTGTGGTGGCGGTTTTTCTTTGAAAGTAGAATAAACCGGAACAATTGTGCATCTTACGCGAGGCAGGTACTTGTCCGCAATATCTGCTGTGGTTTTTGCTCGTGATATAATTAATTTGAACCTATATATGGTCATCTATATCAAGATCTAGATTTATTGGTGCAATTTTTAAGTTTTGCTTTAGTAGATGTTGTTATAATAAAGTTCATATTTAAGTTGACAGGTCTGGTTGAAGGATTTCATTAAATTTTAATTTTGGATTATTTGTAAGTAATTCTGACGTATGTAAAATGTTATTAACTAACAGTAAAATGTTTTATCAATTTAATATTATATATATAAATATATATATTATTGGTTGTAAATTAAAGTCTCCTATACAAATATACACATTTGTTAGTAAATAGAGGATTCGCATGAGTGAAAATATAAATGTTTTCTCACTTCGAGATTAAATAAATATGTCTATTATCATTTTGTGCTGGACTAGTGTCTTTAATGCTGCGGCACTTTGTTGGTCATGGACCTCTGGCTGCAGCATATCTGTAGGGACATCATCTCAAACAGTTCCCCCTTCATGGTCATCTGTCAAAGCCAAAGTAATTAAATAATCTACTAATAGGAACTTGTAATGCCGGTCGTATATATTTTGAATTTCAATCGAGTTACGCAAGCATAGGTAATTTTAATGAAAAATCAAATATTGTATGACAAAAAGGTTTGACAATAGCTCATCCGAAAAAAATCAAACAAAATTCTTCAGCAGTAATGTTTGAATATGGTTAAAATATATTTCACATATGATATGGGGGGATTAGGAGTTCCATTTAGTATGGGTTTTACATTTGGAGATTGTCCTGATATGTGTAAAATAAGAAGCAAATCCAGACTTCCATTAATATTAAAACCAGGTAAAAATGATAATTTATTCTTAACTTCCATGTCAACAGGAAGAAGACAATTTGACATACGCTGAGGCATTATGGGACCACATCACCATGGACCCGGAGGAGCTGGGTTTCCGAGCTCAGGACGTCATTGAGGTCGTGGACATGTCAGACAAAGACTGGTGGTTTGGCGTCATCGAAGATAGAGAGGGCTGGTTCCCTGCTGCATTTGTTAGGGTAAGGCTTGCTTTTATAAAGCCCCACCACGTATGTGGAGCGAGCATGTAGTGTTGACCGTCTGTCCCATTTTCGTCAAGTCCATTTTATGTAATTGACAGCGATAAGTGGGGCATCTTTGTCCCATGGACACATTTTCTAGTTTTGCCTGTATTAATTTTGTTGTAGATCATATAATAACACTCTGAATAGAAAAACGTAAAAGAATTTCGTGATATTTATAGCCCCGCTTTCACAAAATGAAGTAGGGCCATCCGTGGCCAAGTGGTTAGAGTCTCTGACTTGAAATCACTTGCCCCTCACTGCTGTAGGTTTGATCCCCCAGGGGCCTAGGAATCCTTATGTGAGGAAGCTATCCAGCTGGTTTACGGAACGTCAGTGTTTCTACCCAGGTGCCCGCCCGTGCACGAATATTGCCCGGAGGGGCACCCGGGATCGTCCTCCACTAGTGTAAGCTGGAAAGACCAATATGACCTTAGCTGTTGGTGCGACTATAAAATCCAATTCAGTTCATATATGTTACAACCTTACAGTTACGGGTGAATCAAGACAATCTGGATGAAGAGCTAGACCTGGATGTGACATTACAGGAAAGTTTGACGACCAGTCCAAAACTGCGAAGAATCAGCATGTTTAACAAGAACCAGGCGAGAACGAACGTTGTGAACGAGATCATCAACGCTGAACGAGAATACGTGAAACATCTCAAGGATGTAGTTGAGGTGAGATATGTAATTGTTGATGAAATCCGATGAATTATATGTTTTGTTCGCCATGTGCCAATGTGGATAAACCCTGCAAGAAAAACCAGATGTGTACAAAACATGTTCGTTGTTGAATAAAACATATTCATATGAGAAAGTAACTGCTCATTGATCTGACAAGATATTTACATAGTTATTTGTCTATTATAAACTTGCATGTTATAATAATGGAAATAACAGCCACATCACAAAGTGTCCAACTGCATTTATGATTTACATACCATCTTGTATATCAGGTAAACATATCATGGTTTTAGTGAGGTGCAGGAAAATCTTTGTTCACCAATGAGTTGGAAAATCGTGTTGAACAAAAATGAGGGGTATGAATGAGGTGGAAATTGTCAACAGTTGCATAATGTTATTTTGTAAATAACATACAAACCCAGATTGATGGTGACGTCTGCACAAATGTCAAGGTGTAAAAGTAAAAATAAAGAAATCACGGGTGTATGGTCCAGATAGGGTTATCCCATCATCAATAAAATTATCTGTTTTGTGCCTGAAATCTGATCAGAAGTGTTATTTCACAGGTTGGAGTTCTCTATATAACCATATATACCCATGAAAGATTCTTATACTCTACAATAATGGTGTACAATGTGATTTTAACTTTAAAGGGCTATATACAACATGCAAGAAAGCGGAAGGAGATGTTTTCTGAGGAGAGGATAGCGCTGATCTTCGGCAATATTGAGACGATATTTACATCTGCGTGCAAGTTTCTCGCCCAGCTAGAGACATGTATAGACGTTTGTCCTCATCTTAGTGAGATTGGACAGTGTTTCCTCGATAACGTGAGTTTTAAACACATACTTTTTTGTATCATATATTATAGCCTCTCATTGGATTTTATTTTGCTAGTTCCTTCTTTTGCGAGCATAAAACATTGTATTTGATACGCTTGGAGTTAGGGCAGGGTGACGAACCCACTTGACTTTTTGATCGGATTCAAGGCAAAAATGTGTAAACGAAACGCGCGATTCAGGTAAGTAGGTAATTGTTCGCTTCATACCTTTCTTAATATTTAGCGAATTGTATTCAACTAAAGTGCACATAACCCTCCAATGGGAGCTCTTTCCGCCGTCACAAATGGTAATGTGATTTATCTAGTACTTTCTGAGATTAGCCCTCCTAAAGTCTTGGAAACGAAATAAATATATGACCGTGTACATTTTGGGAGGGCTAATCTCAAACAGTACTGAATGAATCAAGTTGCCTTTTGCGGCGGAGGAAAAAGCTCACATTGTAAGGGCATGTGAACAAAATTAATTAAATATAAAGAAAGTTATGCAGAAAAACCCTAACTGAATCGAGTGCTTTACATTTTTTTTGCCGTGAAACCGATCAAAAAGTCATGTGATTTCGCCACCCTGTAGCGGTTTACAAAATGTTACGAAATGCTTTATTCAATCAACTTCTGACTTCAAAGTCTAGTGCCCTAAGAATAAATTATTGTTTCAATCAATTCTGATCTATGTGCTTAAAGGTTGTTTACAATTATAATATGAAGTAACAGTTATAGTAAAAGATCAAGAGTTTGCAAACTAACATTTATGTTTCAATATTTAAACTCTATATAACCAAAATTTAAATATTAAATTCCTAAAAATCTAGCTTATGCCTGTAAAATATACACACATTTTTATAACTGATATGTGCACATTTCAGGAGCGAGAGTATGAGATTTACTCGGACTACTGTAACAACCACCCATCTGCGTGTGAGGAACTCAAGGAGCTTTGTCAGGACTCCAAATACAAACATTTCTTTGAGGTGAGCTAATGGCGATGAATAAAACTTTAAAGGTTTTTTGATTTTAGGAAAACTGGATAAAGGCAACACTAACCTTGGCCAGAAAGTCGCCCTCTGCGACACACTCGTTAAAACTCGGTGCTACATCATTATTAATATTTCATTTATGAAAGGCAGGGTTAACTTAGTTGGGAGTTACCCAAATGTTCATTACATTTTTGTTTTAAGATATATATATGATTTTTCTGGTGTAAGGGAGGTAATTCAGAAGTATTTGAAAGAACTTGTATTAAACTGTTATAGGTGTATATATGTCTATTAACTGTTAACTTGAGCATAACAATAATGTTAAAGGGACATGCAGCAATTTTGAAGTTATTATAAACATTAAAATTAGCTTCTCGCTTGATATATCCAGCATCATTTTGACTTTAACGTTTAAACCTGCTTTCATATAATTAACATTTTGATAATTCATTGATCATTAATGATTGCTAAAATGGAAGTTATGTAGAAAAACTAATGGGATGCTGCAAGTTTTACACATATCAAGATTGCTGTGTATCCCTTTAAGTAACTGGATGCTACACAGACGATTTTACATGAGTGACTGTGTATTATTGAAATAAACTTGTTGGATAAATTGATAGGATATTATGTAAAACACAGTCTTGAATGTAAGATTCTATTTATCGCGTAACACATCTATGACGTGACAATTTCACAGTCAATTCACCTTGTTTATGTCGGCAACTTGTAAGAGAAATCATGATGTTGTTTACATGACGTCGGCTGTGTTACGCCACTGTAACGTGTACACACTACAAATAATGCAACACTGTAACCCAAATTTAACATTACTAACATGCATTTTATGAAGTAAGAGTTCAAATAATGATAAATATTTAAGGTGTCTGCACATATCATATGATATACCATGCAAAAAATTGGGACTAAATGTTTCACTGTACACACACACAATAATTCTGTGCTCATTTGCATATGTAATACACTAATGGTTATACACTAGTGTATTACGATAAATAGTTCATGGCTTTATTACAGTCCCAAAAGTGATATTAACTTGCGAAGTTTTGAAGGCACAGTCTGAGGAAGACCATTGACAATACTGTAGCTAAGTAAAAAATTAATGGATATGTTGTCGAAAATTGTTTCTATTAATTGTGTTCGCTTTATGAATAAATTCTGTGCCTGCATTATACTGCATTATATATTGTGCGAATATATTGTATGTTTTTTTCATATTTTCAGGCATGTCGTCTCCTACAGGAACTTGTAGAGATCCCCCTGGAGGGGTTCCTGCTGACCCCTGTCCAGAAGATCTGCAAGTACCCACTCCAGCTAGCTGAGTTGCTGAAATACACACCTCCGGACCACCCAGATTACGAGAAAGTGCGGGATGCATTGTCAGCGATGAGGAAGATCGCAACGTTGATCAACGAGAGAAAGAGGAAGATGGAGAGTATAGAGAAGATAGCTGCCTGGCAACATTCGGTGGTCGACTGGGAGGTGAGAATCCTCTGACAATTTAACCCCCATAATCCATCACTTCCACTTTAACCCCCATAATCCATCGCTTCCACTTTAACCCCCATAATCCATCACTTCCACTTTAACCCCCATAATTCATTACTTCCACTTTAATCTCCATAATCCATAACTTCCACTTTAACCCCCATAATCCATTACTTCCACTTTAACCCCCATAATCCATCACTTCCAATTTAACCACAGTAATTCATCACTTTCTCTCTTAAAAAGCCAAGAGGGCCTCTGTAACTCAGTGGATAATACCTTGGCTATAGAGTTCCAGACCTCCGCCCTGTTTGGTTTTCCTCCCTATCAGAGGCATGTCTGATGGGAAACCTTCATACTGCATCTCGTCTTCTGATACATTACTTCAAAAGCGAATATTTTCAGGAAGTCCATTGTTATATTTTTAATTGAACATTATTAAAGGGAAATAACCTCTTTATTTAAAACTATTAAAAATAGTCATGTTAATGGGGAGAAAAATTCCCCATTTTATGTTTTGTTTTCTCTTTTAATTTATGTGTATGTTTATAGCTCCTTAAAGTGACAAGAAAACAGATGAATTGTTTATATTTGTGTAGATTACCACATTTATGATTTACCGTTTCAAAGAATTTGTTCATTTATCGGACGTATAACCCAATCTTATACATAAGAGTTTACAGGATTTTATAGGATAAAAACCAAGTAATCTTCTGAATAAGTACAAACACTACTTCTTGGATACTTGTATATATATGATAGTCCGTCAGTAGCAACTACACAACTATGCTTCTTTGTTAAAGGCACATGTGGCAATCTTGATTTTATAAAAACTTGCATTTGTGCAGTCATTAATACTAATTATAAGAAAGTGTTAGCAAATTGTCTTGCATATTACTAACTGTTGATTATATTGCAATAATAATATTTTTAATCATATGGTAGAATAAGAGAAAATGAAAACTCAAAATTTATTTAATTATATGCAAGCAGATTTAACATGTTTAAAGTTAACGTTACAGGATTAATAAATTTTAATGCCTAGGCTCGCGTTAAACATTCGCCAAATCGCTATAGGCGAAAAGAAACCCGAACTGGCGAATGAAATCGTAAGAAATACATATCAAATTCGCCAGACATCGGCGGTCTGGCGAATCCAAATTTCCGACCGATTTTGTCTAAAATCTCGGAAAATCCCGAATTCTAGTACACAAAGTCTTTCACTGTTTATAAAGCCACTACCCCGTTGGGTGTTGTTAGCTAATTAGCGACAATCAATTTGGACTGATAAACTAATTATCTCAGTGTTTATTGAAGGCCGCAGTCATTTATTGTTTCTATTGTCACTGTGCGATAGACTCCACCCACTGTTCCGCCTCTTGCTGTCAATCAACTTGTTTGTGACCCCACGCTCAATATTATCCACATATTAAACTGTGTTATCGAGCCGGGTAAAACATTAAAAATAACGTGGCGCCCTCTAGTGGCCAAAATGGCTTTTCAAAACACAAAGTTTGCTTACGAATTAATAAGCGGGAGATGCCGTCGGTGTTTTTCGAACTTTACGATCACTGATAAGACTAATTAGTTGTACACACGGTAGCGTAAACTGGAACAATGGCAAGTGTGAACCGAATTGGGATAATTTATGGTTGAACAATCAACATGAAAAAATGCAAAAGGTGCGCTTACTCAAAATATTGAGGTACAATTTTAGAATGAATTGGATTTTATTACTTACTCTGTGCATGATATTCGTGGTGTATGTGGCATTTCTGAATTTTGTCTCACAATGCAGCGCGATCTTTCTAGCTCCTTTGGAACTACTGTTAGTTGAACTTGTTTTATATGCCTCAGCTTAGCCTTACATTTTTAAATATATTTTAATATTTTATTTCTATGAATGTTAGTATATTTAAATACATTTAATAAAAATACTAAATGGTCTAATCAATGGTGACAGGAGTCTGTATTTATATCTTTTCTTATTATCCTTTTTTAAATTTCAGTCGACATTTTTTAAAAATTAAAATAGCATTAAATTAAATACAATTTTTAAAACTTTTTGAATATTGTATAGCTCCAATTGTAATTATAAGTAATTGTAAACACTAAAGCTGAATGCATATGATGTGGACATATTGATACCCTATACATGTAGGTTAATAAAGCATACTTTTTAGCTCACCTGAGCCGAAGGCTCAGATGTGAGCTATTGGGATCACTCTTCGTCCGTCCGTCCGTCGTCCGTCCGTCGTCGTCGTTAACTTTTGCTTCAAACGACTTCTCCTCGGAAACCGCGTGGCCAATTTTGACCAAATTTTGACCAAACTTCACGTGGATGATCCTTAGATGAATGCTTTTTAGATTTGTTAAAATTAGGTCAGCGCGAGATCCAAGATGGCCGCCATTACCATATATGGTCGAAACCTTAAAAAATCTTCTTCTGAAGAACCGCTGCACAGATTTCAACAGTTTTTCTTTTAAAATGATCGCTTACGCCTAGACTATCAAATTTGTTCAAATGAAGTTCCCGGGGTCAAAAATGGCCATGCCCCGGGGGTCCAAAGTTTGTATAATGAGATTTTGCATGTTTTTCATATAGACATATGGGAATTTCTTTTTTAAAAATCTTCTTCTCTGAAACCACAAGGCACAGAGGTCTCTTGTATTACATGTAGCATCAGCTTATGGTCCTCTACTAAGTTTGTTCAAATGGTGACCCTGAGGTCAAATTTGTCCCCGCCCCAGGGGTCACAGTTTTACATAGACTTATATAGGATTTTTTTTTAAAAATCTTCTTCTCGGAAACTACAAGAGCCAGAGGTTTGATATTTTGCATTTACTATAAGCTTATGGTCCTTTACCAATTTTGTTCAAATGGTGACCCTCGGGTCACATTTGGCCCCGCCCCAAGGTTCACATGTTTTACATAGACATGTATAAAGAAAAATTTAAAAAATCTTCTTCCCTGAAAATGCAAGAGCCCGAGATTTAATATTTGGCATTTGCTATAAGCTTATGGTCCTCTACCAAGTCTGTTCAAATGGTGACCCAGGGGTCACATTTGGCCCCGCCCCGGGGGTCACAGTTTTACATAGGCTTGTATACGGAAAAACTTAAAAAATCTTCTTCTCTGGAACCACATGGCACGGAGCTCTCATGTATTACATGTAGCATCAGCTTATGGTCCTCTACTTAGTTTGTTCAAATGGTGACCCTGGGGTTAAATTTGTCCCCGCCCCGGGGGTCACAGTTTTACATAGACTTATATAGGATTTTTTTTTTAAAAATCTTCTCGGAAACTACAAGAGCCAGAGGTTTGATATTTTGGATTTACTATAAGCTTATGGTCCTTTACCAAGTTTGTTCAAATGGTGACCCTCGGGTCACATTTGGCCCCGCCCCAAGAGTCACATGTTTTACATAGACATGTCTAGGGAAAAACTAAAAAATCTTCTTCTCTGAAACTGCAAGAGCCAGCGGTTTAATATTTGGCATTTGCTATAAGCTCATGGTCCTCTACCAATTTTGTTCAAATGGTTACCCTGGGGTCACATTTGGCCCCGCCCCGGGGGTCACAGTTTTACATAGGCTTGTATAGGGAAAAACTGAAAAAAATCTTCTTCTCTGGAACTGCAAGAGCCAGAGGTGTAATATTTTGCATTTGCTATAAGCTTATGGTCCTCTACCAAGTTTGTTCAAATGGTGACCCTGGTGTCAAACTTGGCCGCGCCGCGGGGGTCACAGTGATCGCTTTAGGGCCATCTTGGCCCTCTTGTATTGGTTCAAATTTACTCAGGTGAGCGATATAGGGCCATCATGGCCCTCTTGTTTAACTTACTATTGATCTGTACGCAAACGCAAAGTTTTAGCGCCTCCAATTCGTTCAAAAATATCTAGGCAAAAGTCTGGCTAAAGACATTCTAATCTGGCTAAAGGAATTTTTAGGGCTTTAGCCAGATTTGGCTAAAGGGTTTAAAATCCTAGCGCTAGCCTAGAATGCTTGATAAAAACTTAAAGGTTAACTGCTCATTTCAATACAACCGAGTCTGCTGCTTTATTCTCTTAATTGTGTTTGTTGCTCCCAAAGGATCACCTTTGTCAGCATTTATTTATCTCAGGAAGATGCATATAACTATAAGTCATTGATTCTCTGCAGGATGAGGACCTACTGGAGAGAAGCTCGGAGTTGATATTCTCCGGAGAGCTGAATAAGATCAATACGGCAGGCTGGTCCCAGGAGAGATACTTGTTCCTGTTTGATCATCAACTTATCTACTGTAAAAAGGTCAGTATTCAAACTTAACTCAGTTGTTATTCGAAACCATTGACAGTTTATAGATATTCCCAACCTTTGAAACTATTCATTACGTGGTCCCTTTTTAATCTATTAAGCGATGGGAAAGCTGATATTAGCAGGGTTTTATAATGGATATTTGGACAATAAAACATGTTTAAAATATTTATTACAGAAAAAAATGTGATAACCTGTTAAACATTACCTATTAAATATTTTAATTTTACAATATGCAAACTTTTTAATCCGAAATTAAGGTTTTATTTCATACCCCAGCCAACCCCGTTTTCGCTTCTTCGAGAAGTATGAAAGTTAATACTCGGACCAAATAATGCATGTTCTTTTTGAGAAGCTATTTATTGCATATTTTAAAAAATTACTATATAAAGTAACTGTAATATTTCAAATTCTCTGAAACTAGACATTTTATTTGTATTGTTTTTACTTGTATAATAGTTAATTTTATCAAAATGTTTAATTGTATATTTTTAAATTGAAATGCTGTTTAATAATATTATTTGTTTAATTGTATAATATTTAATCGTATAATATTTAATTGTATACTATTTAATAGTTTACTATTTGATTGTTTAATATTTAATTGTGTAATATTTGTTTTCAGGAATTGCTCAAGCGTCACGTGTTCAGTTACAAAGGCCGTATTGATCTTGACCATTGTGAGGTCATCGACGTCCCAGATGGTAAAGGTACGTTCTTGTCACGTTGTAATGACAGTGATGAAATTGATTGAATTACCCATCATCCACTTCACCGATTTATCAATCTTACGCTTACTA
Source organism: Cyrtodaria siliqua (assembly GCA_037043455.1). Lineage (NCBI taxonomy): Eukaryota > Metazoa > Mollusca > Bivalvia > Adapedonta > Hiatellidae > Cyrtodaria > Cyrtodaria siliqua. Next base: position 105,403 of record JAWPHD010007185.1, read on the forward strand.
ACAAACTGATTCCCCGGGTTGTTTTACCTGCCGTATGATTATGTTTCATGGTACGGTACGTTTCTTGCATACCGGATAAGGATGTCCATGTTCTACATGGGGGATGGAAAGTCTTATATTTATGGGTAAAGATAAAAGTCATACGCGCACCAACATCCGGTATGCAGGAAAACATGCAAAACTTTAGTAGCTGGCGGCGTCAACGCACATCATGTCTCAAGAAAAGGAGTATATCATGAGTATACGATTCAGATAGGGAATTCCAACCCTTGGTATAAGCGTTTCAATGGACCCTCGGCAGAGCCTCGGTTCTGATAAAAACATACCTCAGGTTGGAATTCCCTATCTTCACCGGATACCCATGAAAGATTTTTATAATATTTCCCATCAGACTGACATAGCTGTGGGAGAGAGTGACTAGCTTTAAGCGGAATAAAACATATTTAAGAACAATCTTAAATAAGGTTAATTATTGTGAAGAAAAACGGTAATAAGGTAATAAATAAAGCATACCCTCTGTTTCTGATCAACTAAACTATGCGTGTTCAAGCCCAGTCACTTATGTAACAATTAATGTTGGGCTCCAGACCTCTTTGTCATTGTGTAGGGTTACTTGTCCATCCATAAACTGGGGATACAGAAATGGCTTTCTTCTTTCTCACTCTCTATTGAATAGTTTTATACCGCTTTAGCTCGAGTGCTTCAGAGGTCTTGCACCTTATAGTACCTCATGAACAGACTCAATAAAACCGAGTCTGCTACTTTTCTCTCTTGTTTGTGTTTGTTGCTTCCAAGCGATCTCCTTTTCAGTATTTATTTATACAAATTGGTGGAACTAAAAACTCAATTCAGTTAAAAATGTATTTGTTTACAGACCTGCAGTACAACGTAACTGTGAAGCACGCCTTTAAGTTACATGAGACACACCGGGACAAGTGGTACCTTGTGTACGGCAAGACCGCGGCAGTGAAGGACCGCTGGCTCAAGGCACTACAGGATGAAAGAAAACGGGTACTGGAGGACCAGGCAAATGGTGGGTTATAGCGAATCATTTACTCTAGAAAAATAGAGCGAGCCCCTCCATGGCCTGGGTAGTAAAGACGCTGTGTCTAGATCTTTCTCGCCTCTGACCGCTACGGGTTCGAATCGCACTGGGAGCTTGACTTGTCCAGTGAGGAAGTGTCGATTCTTAAGGATGCCAGGGGGTATACAGTACTGGTTCTACCCAGGAAAAAACGTAATGGTCTGCCTTGCATGTGCTAAAATTACTAAAACACCATACAAACAAGCAAAAATGGAGTGGGGGTCACAATGAATTTTTAAACTTGTCCATTCTTACTGTTTTTTCTTTTGGACATATTTAGAATTATAACTCAAACTAATAATATCATACAATTTTAAAATTTGATGGGCTCAAGTCAAATTTAAATAATAAATCAATTTTATATTACATGTGTTTGGTGTTTCCCTCTATGTGTCTGCATATTTGTGTATGTAAGGCAGGCAGTGAGGGACATTAGTAATTTAATTCCCTTGTTAAAGTCTGCTCCCCTTTGCTTTGCTACATTGGTCCAGGGAGTAAGTATACAGGGAGGAGACACGGACCGTTTAATGTTGTCGCGCGTGTGTTTCACTACTGCGTGAAAATGATTACATCCGGTTGTGAAAAACAGCAAATTCTTATAAATTATTACATGTACAAACTCAATAAAGGTGCGAAATGTAAACTTGAGTATTATTTATTCACATTGTGTCCTCTGATACAGAGCTTGTATTTGTCTGCATGTATAAAAGCATATTTTACCAGACGGTTCCGTGTAACAAAGATGACGCCACTCGCCGCCAAATAAAAAATGGTGACAGTGTATAGCTATTGCAAATGAGATACGAGACTACGGGTTATATTAGGCATTAATAATAACAAAAAGTTAATAGTAGACATATTTATCTTTGTCAAGAAGGTAATATCACGGTGGTGATTACATGACCAAGCCTAAAAAGAGGTGATGAAAATGCCTCTTTTGAGATATCAGCTGAAATTTTGAATTTTTCAAAATAAAAATGGTGTAGAGCTATTGCAAACGAGATACGAGACTACGGGTTATATTAGGCATTAATAATAACAAAAAGTGAATAGTAGACATATTTATCATTGTCCAGAAGGTAATTTTGTGATGTTGATTATAACAGAAAGCCGTAAAAAGGGAGGCTGTAAAAACTGCCTGTTTTGAGATGTTGGCTGAAATTTTAACTTTTCAAATGTAACGCGCTTACGAACGATTTATCTGTATCAATAAAATAGTAAATGGTGGCGTTCTATCGTGACAACATAAATTGATAAACTAGAGCGTTTATGAACGCGTGTCTCCTCCTTGTATACTTACTCCCTGATTGGTCATTACAATAGGATTATTCTGATATTATTGTCAAATCACAATATGTAACCACCTAATCAATGTTAAATTTGTAACTATTATTTTATTTATAAATTATATAAAAACATCAGTAAAATCACATCAGAAATACAAAATATTTTTTCATTAAAAACGTCGTAAAAGCAGAATTATGAACAAATGGAAAACTATATATCCCCAGTTGAAGGACCATTTTTAAAGAGCATTCTAAGGGAGGTAACTCACGAATGTTTTCCATGACATTTTTCGTAAGTTATCAGTGCATAGCATTCCCTGTTTACTAACAATAGTGTTGTTTGTTGGGCTTGTACTGGTTATGCTATATTGGCTAATCTTTCTCGTCTTCAGTTGAAAACTTCTGTTAGAGCAAAATAGATTAAAACAGAAACAATACATTAAAAGTTCTTGAAGCATCAAACACACTGTTTCAATTGGAACAACTATTTATTTTGCAGATTTTTGTGTCCCTGACCATTGGAAACAGACAGTTCTCAACAAAGTCAGATCTCAATCCAATTTGAAAGGTAAATATATGATTTGCCAAAATATGAAAATAAGACAAATTTACTGTCTTACCTGTATCAGGATACCAATACAGGGAAGTGAAAAAATACTAAAAATTTAACACGAAACTGCATCGAGTATACGGGACAGTGAGTAATACATGTGGCTTGCATACCCATGTCTGTTTTTATCTCAGAACTTGCAGTATGAGAGGGATAAGCCATGACATAAATATCGAGAAACACTAGTGTAATAAATATGTATATGAAGGTTGAATCATCGCTCAGTCTGTTCTGTTAAGCTTGGAGTGCAATCAAAATTGCCTTGGAAATTGCTAATTCCAGTGATACAGAGGTCAGCGAGTTGGTCCCGATTGCTCATTGTGGTACAGAGAAGATCTAAACAACACGATAGGCAGCTACATTATGAAATGTACATCATTTGGTGTTTTTGGGGTTATGTGGTATAAATAGAGGATCTTACCGGCCACTGTTTATGAAGCAAAAAAAAAACCTGAGTTTATTTAATAAATTCAATATTAAGCAGGCACTTGCAGGCACTTATGTTTATAAATGTTTATAAATGGATACTGAACGAACATTATATTAATTTAATTTTGATATAAACTTGGAAAAGGGAAGTAACCCATGTTTTCTTTACGCTTTCAGATAAGCACCAAACCAGTCGAGGTATACACAGTACCCACCTGTTCCAGAAAGATCTGAAGGACTTCACGTATTCCACGCTACCTCGTCGTCGTAACAACAGTCAGAAACAGGACAAAAAGAAAGGGTGGTCATTATTTGGTGGCGGAAAGAAGTCTAAACGGTGAACATGAATGGTGCTGAATTGAACAGCCAAGTTAGTTATCTCACTCGGAAAAAAAGTCTTTCCAAATAGTCGTCTTTCAAAACTAAGACAATAGCAATCGTTACACCATGAAAAATGGAATATGTCATCACGCTGAGAAATCGTATGACATCCCTTGGATTTGTAGGACCAGCGATAAATGTCTGTGATGTAAGTGATGAAGTTAGGGTAAGGTTGTGTCTTCCAGCCAGTCAGATGTGGCAAGGATAAATAAGACATGAAACATTCAATGGAATTTTGCAGGAGAACGTCTCTATTGATTATGAATGATCATTTTGTGTTCTTATAAGATTAGAAAACTTAAATTATTTTTTCTTAATCCTGTCAAATATTGAAAGTATTATAAAGTGGTAAACAAATGTATCGCCAATGAAAAAATACATAAAGGAAGATGCTGTTGAGGCATGAAGCATGGCAATAGGCAGAACAAATAATTTCAGAACTTGTTAGAAACGTCTGAATACCTGATTGACAAAACTACAACGATGTTACAGTACCATGTGACCTCGTTATTCTGTGATTTGCTGTTGGAAGTGATCACATGATTCATATGAACCCAGATAATAAAAGTGCTGGTGAAGGTAAATGCACAGTTATCAAAAACAATAGGTGTGATTAAAATAAACATAGACTGTATAATGGACAGAAAAGAAACAGGAATCAGCACTCGGAACATTGATTGATGTCTTGTGACTTATTGCCATCTGCAGAATATGACATCTGCAGAATATGAATATGACGTCTGCAGAATTAACGTCTACAGAATTAACGTCTGCAGCATGACGTCTGCTGAACTTGACGTCTGCAGAATATACAAAACCTGTGTTCAAAGCAATAGTGGGACTTACTAATGCTTCAGAATAGTTTAGTGTAAATTTATTTCAAGTGCTATAATGTCGAACTATAAAGTATAATGGAGGAGATTTGTAATTAATATGAGAAGCATATAAATATGTATATATATATTTAATATTATATATACATGAATACTTTATGTGACTTAGTGTAACTGAGTTATTTTAAAGACAATTGAATTTGAACTGAACAACAGTTTGTACTGTTCCAGTCTAAATTCTACATATTTGATGTGCAATAATAAACAACAAGTTAGACATCCAGTCTGACATATTAGATTTTTTATTTTCATGTTAAATAGTTATTAACATGAAAAATGATGTAATTGTTGTGCTTGATGTACTGTTTTTCAGCGTAAGTTTAACTATCAGCCTTGCATAGATTGAATTTTCATTTATTATTGCAAGGTGTATTATTTTTAGCTCTTCTGATCAGAGATCAGCAGAGCTTATGCCGTGGTGCGGCGTCCGTCGTCCGTCCGTCTGTCCGTAAACTTTTATTTGTAGCGAGAACTCCTCTGAAGCTACTGGATGGATATTCATGAAACTTTACAGAAATGTTGCCCATAAAGTCTAGTTGATCCTAGCAAAAATTCATGTTGATGTGAAATCCAAGATGGCCGCCAAAGCTAAAAATAGAGTTTTAAAATACAAGTTTGTAGCAACTACTTCTTGAAAACTATAAGTGATATTGATATGGGACTTTTTCTAAAATGATCAGCATGACATGATGTTGATTTTTGTCAAAAATCGTTTTGATTCAACGTTAAACATGGCTGCCATCTTTGTTTACATAGAGTTATATAATGAAAAGTTGTAGCGACTACTCCTCTGAAACTACTTGGCGGATTGTCATGAAACTTTACAGGAATGTTGCTCTTGATGTCTAGTTGATCCTAGAAAAATTTCAGGTCGGCCGGAAATTCAAGATGGCCGCCACAGCTAAAAATAGATTTAAAATAAATAAGTTTGTAGCGACTACTTCTTCAAAACTATAAGAGATATTGATATGGGACTTTTTCTAAAATGATCAGTATGACATGATGTTGGTCCTTGTCGAAAATCGTTTTGATTTGACGTTAAACATGGCTGCCAGCGGCCATCTTTGTTTACATATAGTTATATAATGAAAACTTGTAGCGACTACTCCTCTGAAACTACATGACGGATTTTCATGAAACTTCACAGGAATGTTGCTCTTAATGTCTAATTGATCCTAGCAAAATTTCAGGTCGGCCGGAAATTCAAGATGGCCACGGTTAAAAATAGATTTTCAAAAAACAAGTCTGTAGCGACTACTTCCTGAAATCAAAATCAATCAGTAGAGCTTCAAGGTCATTGACCTCTTGTTTATTATATAATGTTTGTAAGCTAATAGCTTCCAAAAATCCTTTGACAAATTAAAAAGTTAGGCCGAGAACCAATGCATACATGCACCATTATGTTGCTATGATAATTCTTGGTTATATTTTTTGGCTAGATCTTGTGTGTCATTCAGGAGGCACATGACGGATGGTGGTGATCCAAAAGTCATGAGAACCTGCCATCCTGGACCGAATTGGGATCAAATTTCAAAATATTTTACAGTATTTTCCATCGGACCAATCATTTCCCATGAGGCTAAAACTGAGGTACACTCATACTGTCAGATACAGGGCTTTCTTGAGAAAATTACTCCTAGGTCTGTTGATTTTGGGAAAAAGAAGAATGAGATTGTCAAAATTGGGGAAAAATAGCATTTTTAGGGGAATGGTTTTTTAAGGGAAAGCTCAGTAAAATGTATGTTTCAGGTATTGAATATTGAATTTATCATTTATTTTAAAGAGGCTCTACCTATATCTTTTTGTCCACCAATTGATATAAACTTTACTTAATTATAAAGAGGACTATGAAAAAGGTAAATGGCAATAATTTCACCCAATGTAATATGCGTTTTGCTGGGGAAAAACAGGATTGAAAAGATCGGAATTTTGAAATTGTATTCGTAATTGTTTTAGACAAGCCGATTGCGGAGATTTTCCGATCTTATTCGTTTACAATCCGAACTACCTCGTCTGATTAGCGAAGAGTTCCGATCGATTCGTTTGCTATCGGAACTGCACCAAATAGATTGTAATCGCATTGCGTATGTTCGAGAAAATCGTAAAAACTCGTAGTTCTCCGGCAGGAATAAACGCTGGGCAGCATTTTATTCAAGATATTGTTTTGATCATAATAATTTACAGAACTGGAATACGAACCATGTTTCTTTTTAGAATACTCATCAAATAGCTTTGTATATATATAAATGCAGTAATATTGAGTATTTAATATTTTACATTAAAAATCGCGTAGATATGGGTAGTGCCTCTTTAAGATACAAACTATGGAAAGTCTGTCACTTCTATAAAAAAAATGCTTAAGATTGGGAGAGAGCTGTAGTGAGATGTACTCACCCTAGTGAACACCATCCTAGTGAACACTACTCACCACAGAATGAGATGTACCCACCCTAGTGAACACTACTCACCATAGAGAGAGGTGTAGTGAGATGTACTCACCCTAGTGAACATTACTCACCCCAGAGTGAGATGTACTCACCCTAGTGAACACTACTCACCCCAGAATGAGATGTACTCACCCCAGAGTGAGATGTACTCACCCTAGTGAACACTACTCACCCCAGAGTGAGATGTACTCACCTTAGTGAACACTACTCACCCCAGAATGAGATGAACTCACCCCAGAGTGAGCTGTAGTGAGATATACTCACCCTAGTGAACACTACTCACCCCAAAGTGAGCTGTAGTGAGATGTACTCACCCTAGTGAACACTACTCACTCCAGAATGAGATGTACCCACCCTAGTGAACACTACTCACCCCAGAGTGAGCTGTAGTGAGATGTACTCACCCTAGTGAACACCATCCTAGTGAACACTACTCACTCCAGAATGAGATGTACCCACCCTAGTGAACACTACTCACCCCAGAGTGAGCTGTAGTGAGATGTACTCCCCCTAGTGAACACTACTCACTCCAGAATGAGATGTACCCACCCTAGTGAACACTACTCACCCCAGAGTGAGCTGTAGTGAGATGTACTCCCCCTAGTGAACACTACTCACTCCAGAATGAGATGTACTCCCCCTAGTGAACACTACTCACCCCAGAATGAGATGTACCCACCCTAGTGAACACTACTCACCCCATGATGAGATGTACTCACCCTAGTCAACACTTCTCACCATAGAGAGAAGTGAAGTGAGTGGTACACACCCAATGAAACCTGGACCAAGTAAACTGCGTTTTGGAAGTCAATCTTACGGGCAATAAGTAAAATTTGTACTATTGAGTTCATGTCGCTCTGTAAACCTGTTAAATATACCTTTAATCTTATCTGTTATTTACGTCACTGGTCATGGTATATTCAGATAAGAATATTATCTCATTTGGGTTCATCCAGTCTTTTTAAAGTGTTAAGATGTCAGCTGAAAATGACAGAATATTTTCCAATATATACTCAGTTTCAAAAGAAACTGGACACTTTGAAAATTTTACTTTACACCCTATCCTGATTCTACCTATTGAAAAACAAATGACAACCTGATATTGGTAATGGAATGATAAAAACTTTGGTACCTAACATGGCATATTCATTTTGGAATTTATCAATTTAATTCTAAATTCTAAAAAGACTTTATACAATTAAATCTAAATAAAATTCAGTGTCCACTTTCTTTTATATATCATTTTCTTATAACTATATATAAATAACCTGACTTTTAATACAAATTTTCCAGATTTTGGACATTTAATAAATATTTTATTTTGTATTTTTATAATTTCATTCAGCAGGCTGAATATATTTACTTTCTACAAATCTTCATGACTTTTTAGAATCTCAATACCCATACATGTTAATGAAGAAGGATTAACATGGTTCAATGTGTAAATACTGAATTTCAGATACTGTCAGCCATTTTAAAATCCATATTATCTTTATAATGGCATTTGGATCATTATAGCATTATTGTATTCTCATTATTTACAGACAAATATGAAACTATTCACTGCCATCATGCATTAACTGCTAAAAGAACTGTTCACTGCCATCATTGGGCAAGACACTACCTTAGCCTCGTCCGTCGGATGGGGACGTAAACCGGGCGTTCCCGTGTATCGGTCTATTTTCCGAGCACGTTAAAGAACCATAGGAATCTATTCGATAATAAGAGTAGGGCAGGTTCCCGGATTCCTATGTATCCTTCCCCTCTCTCTGGGGCGGCTCTAAATAACCTATACTGTGTTGATGAGCCGTTAAACAACATTCAATTCAATTCAATTCACTGCCATCATGTATTAACATTGAAAAAATCAAAATTTTAAATGTTGATTTCCTTTTTCAGTGTAACAGTTTTTTTAAAAGAAAAATATATTTGGCAGTATAGAACAAGAGGTCAAGATATATTTAATAGTTAAAACGGATAGTCCCTGGTTTGACATATAATTTAAAAAAACAGTTAATAAATACTGATAAAGGTAAACATGTCTTTGCAAAAATGTTACTTTAAAGAAGAGAACATTAAGGAAACTTATCGAAAAAAAATTGATAAAACATTTGATATTGAATCTAAAATAGTAACAAGAAAGGTAACAATTCCTCTTAAAGTAACAATCTCCGTTAAAGGTCTTCATCATGACCCCTGCATTGTTTCAGGTGCCATCTCGCACATATAACTAGAGCAGTGGCAGAAAAACTAATGTGGCTTCAGAGTAAATGGAGTGTCTACAGTAGAATTTGCACCAACTCTGCAGTTCAAGGTTCTAGGCCCGTTCTCCATATTTTATCTTGATGAGCCTGTCATGTTCATTCCTGTTAGGCGCCATATAACCTTTCATGTGTTGGTGTGCCTTAAAACCCCAATTCCATTCAAATAATTTTCATCGTTTTCAACGTTTTTAATTTCAATGTTAAAGGTAACAATTTAACCTTAAATAACACATATCTAACAAGTGCTTCTTAGATCTCTTATCAAACTGGGTTAATTCTTCATCTTGCGTCGGTTTTTGCGCACAATACGACCTATTTATGTGTCGACGTGCTGTAAAACAGCATTCATTCAAACTGGGTTAAAGGGACATACGGCAATCTTTAATTTTTAAAAACTCACGGCGTCCCGCTAGTTTTTCTGCCTAACTTGCATTTGTTCAATCATTAATATTAATTATAAGAATAGTATTAAGCAATTTGTTTTTACATATTATTAATTATTATTGCACCAGGGTAAAAGTAAAATTTATACTGGATATATAAACTGAGACACCCATTTAAAACACTTCAAGATTGCCATGTTTTTTAACTTTTTTATTGTTACATTAAATGATTTTCAAGATCTGTGTTTCAATAAAAACTGCATATAACTTATTCAGACAAATGTTGTTAACTTTACCGTTAGGATCGTTAATTTAAACGGAAGACGAGATTGTTACCTTGAGCGGAGGTGGTACCTTTATTGATAAAATTGTTACTTCTGTTGGAGGTTGTTAACTTAGCGGATGCTATATTTAACCTCGTTACAGCAACAAAGTTATGTGTTCAAAACTGCTGTTTGTTCATCTTTTTCATCAGCCCATGTTGAAGTACATATATGTGTGAATGTTGCCGCCCATGTAAAGTGTACATGATTGATGTATTTATTATTGAAACAAAGTTGTGTGATACACGAGTATGCTATCATGTACAAATAGATGTTGACAGTATTTAAACTTTGTATGGAGAATAACTACTAATTATATTATGTAATAGTTAAACTTTGTATATGATGAGTGTCATATTATAAAACTGCAAAATACACGAAAAAAACATATAAATATAATAACGTCTGTGTTTCTTGTCAAATTCCAATCCAATTCAATTCCAGTCCGCTTACTTTGTTTGAATGGCGTTTTATGTTATTTCAGGGACGAGATATACATGTGTACTAAAAAGGTCCTACTTATTTTCGGCACAGGTTAAATTAGGCCATATATGGTGGTTGCTTTTTTGTGGTAGAGGCAGACCACGCCCTTTTTTAGCTCTACTGGCCAAGGGCCAGCAGAGCTTGTCCGTCGTCTGTCTGTCGTCTGTCTGTTGTCCGTTAACTTTTCTTCAAATGACCTCCTCAGAAACCGCTTGGCTAATTTTGACCAAACTTCACATGGATGATCCTTAGATGAATGCTTTTTAGATTTGTTAAAATTAGGTCAGCGCTACATCCAAGATGGCTGCCATTACCATATATGGTCGAAACATTAAAAAATCTTCTTCTCCAGAACCGCTGGACAGATTTCAACAGTTTTTCTTTTAAAATGATCGCCAACGCCTAGACTATCAAATTTGTTCAAATAAAGTCCCCAGGATCAAAAACATCACGCCATCTGTAAGAATTGACACTTTCTCGCTTGACAAGACGAGCTACCAGTGGGATTCGAACCCAGTGTGAGAGGCGAGCAAGTTTACTATCCCTGCCACGGTAGCTATAACTTCTATCTCTCATTTACAGAAGTGTGTCCTCCGAGCATGTTAAAGAACCATAGGAATCTATTCGATAATAAGAGTAGGGCAGGTTCCCGGATTCCTATGTATCCTTCCCCTCTCTCTTTGGCAGCTCTAAATAACCTATACTGTGTTGATGAGCCGTTAAACAACATTCGATATAATTCATTTATAGAAAAATTAAACTTGGGCAAGGACCTACAAACATAGAAGGAAGTGGGATAATAAAATCTTATTCTGCTGAAGTCACTTTGTCTAGACAATGTAGAGCATGTAAGACTAGATAAGGAAGTGGCAGCATATTGGACAATCAAAATGGGGTTACAATCCAATTATTACCGAACCATTATCGACTAGATATAGGGCAAGTTAGATAACATAATTTAGGAAAAAATCATTCATTTTATAATGCAAGTGAGCAAGTAACTGAGCATGTACCCAGATGAGCTACTTCCGGTTCTAGGAACCATTAATTAGTTTAAACATATTTTATTCATTGTATTTACAAGTTAAGCATTTATACAATAACAACAAATAAAGGATTGGAACGGAAGCGTAATGCTTATTGAGTTCCTTTCCTTAACCATTAATTGCAAATTGCCAAACTTGTGTTATCTCTAATTCATAATTTTGATACAGCATCATCAAAAAAACTGACAAATCAGTGACCAGAAATAAGACATAACAATACATTCTGGTAGGTGATAAACTCGGTCTTTATCCTTGATGTTCAACCAAGTTTACTGTTCAAATTAAGGTATTTACAGTGTGATTATTTTGAAACCCTGCATATTTCATACACATTTATGCAAATTGATTCAAAATACGTATCTTCAAAATCTAAACTTGAAAATTATCATTTTTTTCCTCTGCCAAAGATTTTTATTTTACTATAGAACCCACGGATAAAAACCGAGTAACACACTTTTTATCACCTAGTGAAAATAAGGTAAAATCTCAACATTTTGGCAATGCAAAATTATGAATACATAAAGGCATACGTTAACACTTACTAGCTTTGGTGAGATATATTCATATGTAAACATAGTCATACAACTGCCACTTTCTCATTTATAGCTTCTGTGATATAATAAAAAAGAGGGCCAAATGGTCCTAATTGCTCACCTGATGACCTTGTCCATTGCAGACAGTTACAAAAACGGGAGTTATATATCTGGGTGAGTTTTGGTAAGTTTAAAGAACCCACACCCCACTATAGATGTATACTCTGTAAAAGAAGTTTTGGACCATGGCAGTGTTCGAACCCGTACAATGATCGCTGAACCATGACATTCGACCATAACCCTTATTATCTCAGTTGATAATTCACAATAGATCAACAATCAACAATAATTATCGTTTACAATAAAAGTTTGCGAAAAAAAATATCTTTTTATTGGTTACTCCAATGTGTCCTTAACTGTTACTTTGTATGTACTTTGCAACATTTTTTACAGACCCATTGTGTGTTCGCGATATTTTTTTAAAACCAAATCTTGTTTAGAATTTAACCTAGACCTTGGTTACTAAAAAAAAATACTTAAATTTTGTCACTAGTTTTATTTTTATATGACTATATATCCTGGTCCAAAACTTTTTTTACCGAGTATATATATAAAACTGTGACCCCGGGGCCACAAAAAACTCCCGAGTCATCATTCACGCAAACTTGGAAGGGGACCATAAACTTATGCTACATGTAAAATAGTAGACATTTGCTCTTGTATTTTTAGAAAATATTTTTTTAAAAAGACTTTCCTCTATGTAAAACTGACCCCCTGCACGAGGCGAATATTTGACACCATTGTCTCCATTTGAACAAACTTGGTAGAGGATTATAAGCGTATGCTAAATGCTATGTGCCTTTGTTGTTTCGGAAATAACACCCCCCTTGCAACCCCCGCTCCCAGTACCCCCGCTCCGCTAATAAGTACGCTAAACCTCTGGGTAGGAATTTTCATCCCAGCAGCTCTGGGGCGGGGCAAAATGTTACCCCTTGGTAGAGGACCGTACATGTCTGCTACATGCAAAACATATTTCTAGGTAATCAATAGATTGTTTTTAAAGATGTTTTATGTAAAACTGTGACACCCTTGGAGGGTGCCAAATTTGACCCCAGTTTCATTTTTGAGCACATTTAAACACATTTTGAACCATAAGCGTATGCTGCATGCATTATGTATGGGCTCTATGCCTTGTGGTTTCAGGGAGGATTTGTTCTTATACAAGTCTTATTAAAACTTGTGACCCCTAGGGCGGTGCTTAATTTGATCCCGAGATCACCATTTGAACAAATTTGGTAAATTTATTAGACATATAGTTCTTGTATACTATTTACAGACAAAATAAGTTTAGCAATTTTCTATAAATTCTAGGGGCGTCCGTGGACGAGTGTTTAGAGCCTCTGACTTGAAATCACCTGCAATTCAGCGCTTTGGGTTCTATCCAATTGCCCTCCCGTGCACTAAGATTGCCCGGAGGGTCACATGGGTTCTTTCTCCACCAATGGAAGCTGGAAAGTTGTCTTATGACCTTAGCTGTTGGTCCAATTCAAATCAATTTCTATAAATTCTATAATGGTTTCTATCCTATCTCAACATAAAAGCCAAAAACACTACCTACCGCTAAATTCGTTGAATTCCATTTGAAATTTAACAAAATAAAACAAACAAACAAACATCAAAATACGGAATATTTCGTCACTTTAAATTACTTAGGAGTCAGGCCAGAACAATCAAAGACATGTCAGTATCTCGTGTGATCCCCGTTAACAAACAGCACAGCATCGCATCTTCTTATGATGGAACTCAGTTTTCTTACATTTTGAATGGATATCCCAGAGTTCCAAGACCTCTTTGGGGATCCATTGCCATTCTTCGATCAGAGAGTGCATTGTTGACGTAATCACGTTCTCTGACCTTCCGCCAAAGGTAGTATCAAAGGTGTTCAACAGGCAAAATGTCTGGTGATCTTGAATGCCATTCGAGTTCGTTAACGTTATGTTAGCGGGTTAAGGGTTAAACTAGATCATGGTCGTATTTTCGAAAATAAAAAGCTCAAACATGCAGAGCAGAGACGTACACTGCACAGAGCAATACAGCAGAGACGTACACCGCACAGAGCAATACCAAAAGCGACCATGAACATTATTTAAACGGCATCAACTTCAGCGCATCCGCTTAAGCCGGTGCTAGGGGGAGTTAGTGGGTATATATTATATATTACCTCTCATGGATAGATTCAATTACACCGAGTCTGCTGCTTTATATCTTGTTTCTGTTTGATCCCCATTTCAGTATGTATTGACATTCACACTAGCGTTTGTGTGGCGGCTGTAAAAATTCGCCCGACTACAGATCAGTAGTATTATTACTAACTGGTCCTTTGGGATCACCAAACCCAATATGTATACTAAAATCGCATCCGTTTGTCCGTCTGTCCGTCCGTCCGTTCAGACATTCATACGATTTGCTCTTCTTCTTTCAGTTAAAACACATTTTACACGAGGACTTCACTTCTACTCTAGAATTTCAAAAACATTACCAAGTGTTGCGTTTTCAAATGTACCGAGTGTATATATAAATGACCCTTTATGTGTTGTACTTATATTGCCTATTAATGCTGCCTTGTTTGTTAGAGAATATAACCTGACGGAGATATCTTTATTTACACTGTCCCGTTTTATTGGGACGAAATATGGTAAGCTGAGGTTCGGTGCACCCTAGAACCTGGTTTAAACCCCAGCGGCCTTTCTTGCCACTGACCATTCCAAGGCGGTAGCCCTATTGTCAACCCTTTTATGTATTTGATGTCATTTCTTGCTTTTTATTCATCTGTAATTATTATTTGTTTCTATGCGTGATTTTGGTTGGCTGTGGTCAATGGGTGATGCATTTCCTGTTTGACTTTTATGTCTACTTTTAAATTACCTCTCATGAACATACTCGGCTACTTTTTTCTCTTGTTTGTGTTTGTTGCTTTCAAGGAATCCGTTTTAAATATGCATTGTCATTCTTCATAGCATATGTTTAGTGCAGTATGAAAAGCTGTAAATGTCGCTCCGACAATCAGCAGTGTTATTACTTGCTGGTCCTTTGGGATCATCAAGCCCAATCTTTTTGACATTAAAATAGAATACCGCTTAAGCCGGTGCTAGTGGGCGTGAGAGATATCGCACCTTATATAACCTTTCATGAACAGACTCAATACAACCTATTCTGTTACTTTTCTCTCTTGTTTGTGTTTGTTGCTTCCAAGGGATCCTTTATTTCATTATTTCTTTACCAGACTTTGTTTTATTTGGTGATATCGCCATGATTTGCACCCATTAAGACACTGACCATAGCAGTAAGTAAAATGGGATGGGGAGGGGGTAGTTTGAACGGGAAAGAAGGGTATGAACACTGTTCAACATAAAGCAGTGTCTGCGAGACATTTGATTCCCCGGATAATATATCTCAACATAGTCTTACAGTCGCTATGCCGCCAACAACAGGTAAATGATACAAAATATGCACACCTTTTCTAAACCTACGAAGATATGTACACATGTAACTTACATATTTTTCGAGTCCGAACTATATTACTACAACATAAACGCCGTAACCATACCCCTGTTATCGTTGCCGAAGCTAGTTATGAGTTACCAACTCATTCATTTTAAAATATGTGTATTTTAAGTATTCGGTAATAAATCTAGACTCTTATCGGCATACATTCATTATTTTATGACTTCAACTTAAGGACAGAGTTTGGAAGAACGGTTTTTGAGTGAAATTTAGCGGTTTAGTTCTTTAATTTATAAACGAGTTAATATACTGTAGACGTTGGTAAGTTACATGACAATGTAGTTTTATCAACAGGGCATGTTAGATAAGATATTACAAGCCTGTTGGACAGTCTAGGCCATATTAGATAAAAGGAGAGAAGTATTACTCTATTTATCTGCATATTCAAGTGTTTTTTTTAAATAATCATCCACTTTTCTTGAATACATGACACTTTGCTCAAAGGTATGTGACTAGGTACTTAAATTATAATTTCAATGGATGAACCATCTGAACTATTATGTACTTCCGGTTCCGGGTCATTGGGTGAAAACAGTGTAATCACAGGTTTTGTTATGCCTAAAAAAACGCGATTATGGAGTTGTGAAATAGTGAATGTGAAAAAGATCTTTCAGCTAGGATTACGTTACAGACTCACATCTGTTTGTAATGAAAGTTCTTTCCCTTGTGTGTTTGTGATGTCTTATCTTGCATTGTATTCATCTTTGTATGTAGTTGTTCTTTGTGTGTTTGTGGTTGACTGTCCTCAATGAATGCTACTTTTCCTGTTCGATTTTTATATCTTCTTTAGTATCAGATCGTAAGAGCTTTAAGCAAACACAAACTCAAGACAGAATCTGTATTGTTTGAGGGTTAAATTGTATATATTGTTCTACTAAATTCTATAATTCTCCTCTATATGTAATATCTTTACATCAAGGTAACTATTCGCATATATGCCACGAGATATAGACAAACGATAATTCTAGAGCTAACGTTGTTTGTGGATGACTTCGTTCTTACCCACCTTCGTTCTTACCCACTGTCCATTCTTCGTCTTGTCACCTCGTCTGTGATGCGATTCTGAAACTTCTCTGATGTTCCACCACTGAATGCACCATTATAATCGATACTTCATCACGTTTATGTATACTTGCTCTTCTCCACTCATTGCTGAGATTCTGAAATATCCAACGACCAGCAGAATCATGTTTGGCATTAACATATAGTCAACATATAAACAATTTACAAACACATAATAAATTATCAAAATTCTCTCAAATAAACGTGTTTTGCCGACCAAGGGAGGTAGGTGTATGAGCTTTCGTCCCACGGGTTTTCTGGTCGTACCCTAGATTGATTTTCTCTTTGGCTGCAACTGCTGTGGTTGTTCAGTACAATTCTGCTGGATACATCCTGAGATGTTTCTTATTCGTTCCTTTTAGATAGCTTTACAATAACATCTTAGCGTTTCTTTTGTTAGTTTCTCTGGATGTGGACTTTATTGTTAGAGAATTGCTATTGATGGGATGTAATTTTGGTTAAACTATCTTGTTTTTTCGGACCCTGAAGGCAGGATAATAGCGAGGATTGTGTACACACAAAATCGATTCAAGCTAACCATTAGGCCTTATTGCTTACTGACCGTTCCAAGTCGATAACCCACACCAGTCGTTTTCATTGTATAATTAATTAAATATTGCTCCCCGTTTGTAGTAAAGTGCGGTCCTACGATGCCATTGCGTTCGGACGCTGTGGTTTGTATAGGACCATATATCTCATTTTTTGAACGATTAGTTCAGTTCTGTCTGGTGGCTGTAAAAGGTCTTCTCAACTACAAATCAGTAGTGTTATTACTTACTGGTCCTTTGCGATAATCAAGCCTAATCTTTGTGACTTTAAAGTAAAATGCCTCCTAAACTAGTGCTAATGGGCATGCTATGTGTGGCATCTTGTATTATCTCTCATGAATACTCTTAATGAAACTGTCAGATACTTTTCGTTACTTATTATGTTTTGTGTTTGTTGCATCCAAGGTATCCCTTAACTTTCAACAGCAGACTATGTTCTACTGTAAAATGTGTCCGTCTGAATATTGAAGTCCTAAACACATAACAGTCTTGAGTAATAATGCTCGAAGAACTAAATCCATACAATCGTGTGCAGCAACTATGTGTTGGTACAAGTGTTATTTGAATGGCTTCATTGTTTGCACATAAACAACTAGATTATCGTAACGCATGTTCATTTGGTACATGTTCACCGACATATCCTCGTTCATCAGACATATTAAGTCATTCCGTGCGGGAAGGACACGTGCTTTATCTCTAACCACAAGCACCGCGAAGAGTTTACCTCGTCAACACGACATTATGACCGACTCTTTACATATATAATGCTTGCCTGCCGCCATCATGTGTCGCACTTCCTTTTAGACATTTAGACATTATCAGACAGTCAAATTTACACAATTTAGGCCTGTGAAAGAGGAAGAAATTTGTTATCAGCTTTGCATAGATTGTGAATTCATGTCATAGAGTTTCGGTACCATATTTGGCATCACTGGGTCTTGACTTCTATTCCCCTCGGGCGCAACGTGTCTTATCGTACACGTTGTTTACGTAAGTCGTTCGAAGTCTGAATGCTGGTTTAATCGACAGGGGGCGCGTATATAAAGCGGTGTCAACGTGCATCTTTGCTTTAAACGGAGAACACATCGTGCAGTTAGTATCACAGAATCAGAGGCGCCGCGGACATTGACCGTTCTCTGAAAACAAAGCCAATTCGTAATTTATTTATTTATTTTTGTAATTTTGTAATAAGCTTGAAATAATGTGGGTAACTATCACATCTTTGTGCGTGATTGCCTTTGTTGCCGGAGTACGATCAGGTAAGTTGTTTTCAATTTCTCTTGAATATTTTGTTCCCTCCTATCCATTTTGTTCTATTCGAATGCATGCCATTAAATTCAAACTTAATAGTGCAAATGAGTGTCAGCCAATGGCCAAATATGACTTGCTAAACCATAATAATTGACCCATGTGTACCAGGTTAGATATGTGTCGTTGGAAAACTATTTGTGAAAATGTAAATGGTGCATATTCATTTTTGAATTGCTTCATTTATCTGATTGACAATAAGCAATAGGACCAGACATATACACGTAAAGGTATACAAGTCGAACAGGATAAACTGATTGATAAACTTGAATTAAACAACTGCAAATTTGCAATTTGATAAGAATAGCGACTATAAATCAAAAGTTAACTATATTCCGAAATACAGTGAATCTTTCTGCGAACAATGTATGTAATATTGTTTGGAGCGCTGGTATCAGCCAAAGGTTTTTCAACATGAACATGAGCAATTATAATAATACCTATAACATATCATTTCAAAAGTAACGTCCTTGTTGCTGGTCAGCAGAAAAGTAAGAAATCTCAAATAACTTCAGTAAGCCTTAATATGTTGCTATAAGCCGTTCAGTGTGTTTTAAATTACGTTTATCCAACACATTAAAACCATATTTTAATAAAAACAAAATCTAAAAATATATTAAAAACGTTTTACTGAGTATGTTTGAACAATGCCTTTGACTTCCACGCCTAGGTTCGGCCATCCACCAAACGTAGCTAGCTGCTGGCTAAAGCATAAGACGAGACATCACAAGCAAGAGACAAACATTATCTATGCATACTGCACACAAACAAATCACTACAACAGGAAATAACTAACAGCCAAATGGCGCCTACTCGCCCACCCTCCTGTAAAGCGTTTCAAATTCGTTTCTACTTGAGCCTGAGTAATTTCTGTAACTAATGAAGTAACGTTGCCAAATTTGGTAGGAATATCCTGTAGTGGTATATCAACCCTACTTAAACGCATTAATATTTTTGGGGGTAGATCCTTTATTATTGTATTTACTTGTTCTTCAGTATTATGGATAACCTAGGTATATACGACATATCCTATATACTTTATACAACTTTGTTCAGTCATCAACATGCATTTGTTTTTACTGACAGCCTTGTTGGCCGTGACTTTGTTATCTCTGTTTAGTCGTTAAGATTTTGAACTGCAACAATTGGTGCCGCTCACTTACTCTGCGCAACATCATTGTCGGATTCCCCTACACAACGATTGCTGATCTTTCGCACAGTTCTTTGCTAGGTGCTCTATATTTCCATAGTTATAACAATTCGTAAACTTACATTTACACTTTGTCGTGTGAGCATCACCTCAATGGTAACACACAACTGTATTTCTCTCTCGTGGATTTTGCCACTGCGTTCTGTGATTTTCGTTCTTTGATCATTTAGACTTGCAATTACAATATCCACATCTATAGTGCATGCTTCCATTACGTGGTCCGAGTATTAACTTTCATACCCCATCCAACCCCTTAATTGGGGTTGGCTGGGGTATGAATTAAAAAACTGAATTTCAGCTTAAAATGTTTGCATATTGTAAAATTAAAACATTAAATAGGAAATCATGCAGGAAATTATGCTAATGTAAGCTTTCCCATCACTTAATGAAATTAAGGCGGGACCACGTTATGCTTGGCCAGTTCTCTCATTTTTGTTCCTATGTTGCCTTTCATTAACGTTTGTTTTTTCAGTCATAAATATACATTGTACTCTTTTTTATGTCTGACAAAGACTTTGCAATTAAGCAGCGGAGCATTAAATACACGTGGTTTCACAAATGCATGTTTATTCATGTTGTTTTGAAATAAATATCGGGTTGTTGTCATCACAAAGTTGCCTCAGTTCGAGAATACAAAAATATCTGATATATTATAAAAATATCTGATATAAATATAATATACACGACAAAATATAACATCTACTTGTTATTATAAACCACAACAAGTGGAGATTTAAACAGTAACATTTAAGGTATATGCCACTTGTTTAAATTTAAAACAAAAAACTACTTTTACAGTGTCAAACCTCTTATCCGCATATTAAAATGTTTACTGATGAGATGTGACAACATCTCTAACCCTAACCCAAACCCTAGATCTCTTGATTTCGTGTCTTTCCAATCTGATAATAATACAAATCCGAATTGAAACCGTCAAGTTCTACCATTTTATGTTATGAATACTGTTAATTATATGGTATGTATGCTGTTAATTATAATGATATTATGTAAACACATAATTGTGAACATTGTATTATGATGTTGTTTTTGTCAGTGACATGAACTACACTGTCACTGTTCAGACTGGAAGATCGGCTGCCAGGTTGTGTTTGCATCTGTTGCATGAACTACAGTTTTTGATTTTGTCATCCCAATGTTCAAACTGGTAGGATTGGCTGCCAGGTTGTGTTTGTATCTGTGACATGAACTACACTGTTTTTGTTTTTGTCATCCCAATGCTGAGACTGTCAAGATTGGCTGCCAGGTTGTGTTTGTATCTGTAGCATGAACTACACTGTTTTTGTTTTTGTCATCCCAATGCTGAGACTGCAAAATTGGCTGCTACGTTGTGTTTGCATCTGTGGAATGAACTACACTGTTTTTGTTTTTGTCATCCCAGTGAGACTGCAAAAGTGGCTGCTACGTTGTGTTTGCATCTGTGGAATGAACTACACTGTTTTTGTTTTTGTCATCCCAATGTTCAGACTGTCAAGATTGGCTGCTACGTTGTGTTTGTATCTGTGACATGAACTACACTGTTTTTGTTTTTGTCATCCCAATGCTGAGACTGCAAAATTGGCTGCTACGTTGTGTTTGCATCTGTGGAATGAACTACACTGTTTTTGTTTTTGTCATCCCAGTGCTGAGACTGCAAAAGTGGCTGCTACGTTGTGTTTGCATCTGTGGAATGAACTACACTGTTTTTGTTTTTGTCATCCCAATGTTCAGACTGTCAGGATTGGCTGCTACGTTATGTTTGTAACTGTGACATGAACTACACTGTTTTTGTTTTTGTCATTCCAATGTTCAGACTGTCAAGATTGGCTGCCACGTTGTGTTTGTATCTGTGACATGAACTACACTGTTTTTGTTTTTGTCATCCCAATGCTCAGACTGAAAAATTGGCTGCTACGTTATGTTTGTATCTGTGACATGAACTACACTGTTTTTGCTTTTGTCATCCCAATGTTCAGAATGTCAAGATTGGCTGCCACGTTGTGTTTGTATCTGTGACATGAACTACACTGTTTTTGTTTTTGTCATCCCAATGCTGAGACTGCAAAATTGGCTGCTACGTTATGTTTGTATCTGTGACATGAACTACACTGTTTTTGCTTTTGTCATCCCAATGTTCAGACTGTCAAGATTGGCTGCCACGTTGTGTTTGTATCTGTGGCATGAACTACACTGTTTTTTGTTTTTGTCATCTCAATGCTGAGACTGCAAAATTGGCTGCTACGTTATATTTGTATCTGTGACATGAACTACACTGTTTTTGTTTTTGTCATCCCAATGTTCAGACTGTCAGGATTGGCTGCCAAACTGTGACTTGCTGGGAGATCAATATTGCCTAGCTCCGTATGACGAGTTGGCCAAGGATGCGTGCGCCAAGCGATGCGGCTATTGTGATGGTAAGTATGCGCCAAGCGATGCAGTTATTATGACGGTGGTAAGTA
Source organism: Cyrtodaria siliqua (assembly GCA_037043455.1). NCBI lineage: Eukaryota > Metazoa > Mollusca > Bivalvia > Adapedonta > Hiatellidae > Cyrtodaria > Cyrtodaria siliqua. Next base: position 127,713 of record JAWPHD010007185.1, read on the forward strand.
TGCGCCAATACATGTGGCTATTGTGATAGTAAATATATACAAAGAGATGCCATAATTATGATAGTATGATGGTGGTAAGTATGCGCCAGTACATGTGGCTATTGTGATAGTAAATATATACAAAGAGATGCGATAGTTATGATATTATGATGGTGGTAAGTATGCGCCAATACATGTGGATATTGTGATAGTAAATATATACAAAGAGATGCGATAATTATGATATTATGATGGTGGTAAGTATGCGTCAGTATATGCTGCTATTTTGATGGTAAGTATGTGCCAAGAGATGCGGTAATTGTATGCGCCAAGAGATCCGGCTATTTTGATGGTAAATATGTGCCAAGTGATGATGTGCTATTGTTACGGTAAATTTGTGCCAATATATGCAGTTGTTCTTACATGTAATCCATTTCATCATTTCTTAGTTGCATTTTATATTTAATGCATAGATAACATCTTCCTAATCGTGCTTTGTTATTTTCGCTTAATAATTGAGTATGTAAATATAGCTTGTATGAGGTGACAACGATACCTTGTAACACATGTTTTTTAAGTTACTTCAAGAAATGTATGATTCTGTTTCCATTTAAAACGCTGCGAAGACCATTTCGTTTTTAGTTTTCAAAAATGACAAGGGATTTATTATCTCATAAACGTTATCAGTAAGTTGATGACACAGTTTTTGAATTCAATGTTGATTTATCAACTTGCATTCATAGTCATTGCTTTTGGCGCCTCCTCATCGCCATCTGGCGGATAACCTACATTTTCCCTCATAAATCGAGGCTGCAAGTCGTACATGCATGCTGATCTATGCTAGACGAACTTATTCGATGCTGAAAACAACTATAATGCAAATAAACAGATCGAAAAACTCTACGAAAATCTCATTATGTACGAGTTGTGGGCGATTTTTTTTCAAGCGAGTTTTTGTAAGGTGTTTTCTCATCAAGGGGAAACACGATGTGACGTCACACGCACCTTCGCTTGACAGTGTTATATTCGCGCAAAGAGCCCGAATTAAACGAGATTTCCGGGGAAGAGTTGTTTCAATACATTTATTATGTAGAATTGTACATAGCAACAACTATTTCAAAAGGGTTTTAGTGATTCACGATGTCAGTGAATTATTATTGATGATTAGATGAAATAAAGAAACATGTTTATGTTTAGACATGATACACCACTGGATTGTTATTCCGTTGGAATATAGTATATATACAAATCTTGTTATCGTTATATATTCTGTATTTAAGATTGAATTTGATCAACACGTTTTTAGATTGTAGAGTTCATGATCTAGTTGTGCAAGAACGTTAACACGTGTCTCTACGTCCTGAAGTCTTGACGTCAATGACGTCACAATGTTAATAAAACCCCGTTTTTCACTGATCGCATTTGTTAAGTTGTTTTACTATAAAATCAATCAGTGCCTGTCTCAGTCAACGCCGACAGTTTTAACAACATGACGTCATCCAAAATTGGCCACATCACTGACCGTTGTGACGTCATTACGTCATTTAATTTGGAAAGCCAAATTCAAAACCAGGCTTGGAATTCACCAACCATTCTTCAAACTATTCTTAGACTTGAGTTTAAGTACTCAAATTTCTTTCACAAATATTCCTATGACATTCAAAGATAAACAAACGTAATTAGTTGCTATTTATTAGTATTTGTCATAGTTATACATAGCAGCTTGTAATGAATGTTTATCCTTCCAACTTATAAAAATATTTGTGATTGAAATTTGCGTACTTGGGCTGAAGTCTAAGAATATTCTCAAATCTATTCATTCATAACAAGTGTCAAGCTCCAGATTTTCTGAATTTTTATTCATAACTTGTGTCAAGCTCCAGATTATCTGAGTTTTTATTCATAACATGTGTCAAGCTCCAGATTATCTGAGTTTTCATTCATAACATGTGTCAAGCTACAGATTATCAGTATTCATACATAACAAGTGTCACGCTCCAGATTATCTGAGTTTTCATTCATAATGACAAGTTGCATTTTGTTTGATGTTTATTTTTATTTGCATCCATATTTTAAAAAATGTTTTTATGTCCATTTTCAAAAATATATTATGGAGTCTATTCATTTTCTCAGTAATAGTTGGTGAATTCGGGCACTGAACTTACAACAATACTTAATGTTTTGTTTGTAAACATGTATTTCGAAAGCGACTAAATCATGAAACTGCACATGGCTGAGGCATTTTAACCTACTTCGTCCAGCTAGGTTCGGTCTGTTTGTTGTTGTTGTTGTTTTTTAGCAAAATTATGGCCACTTTTACCCTCGTATTTAATTATAGTCAGTTTCAATTCTTTCTTCCACCTATAGATTTGTATTTTTAATTTTTAATAAATACTACAGTAAATTTTATTTTCCATGTGTGGGACAGACATAGGGAAGTTGAATCAACGGGTAGTGCCTCTTGTTAAGTTATTTGTCCCTGCAGCAGTTTTCTAGGTTACGCCACTGAACTTGGAGAAGTTCAAAACCATTTGCATCAGACTAGACACATCAGAGTTATCTAGCCTTTGATTTTTTAAAACATTGTTTTCTAGTAGGCCTTAGACTATTCAAGCCAGCAGAATGATACAGGCTGGCCCTCTTGTGCATCTTGTTCCTAAAAGACTACTTACTTTTAGACATGGAGGTCATCTTGAGTGACAGCTTGGCCTACAATACAACATCTGTATATCCATCAGCAATTTCAAATGTCCAGCAGTCGTGCAATTATTCATACAGTCTTTAAGTTTCCATTCTCAGTACTTTCAGTACTTTGATTCATAATACAATTGACAGTATAAAGCACGAACGTGGTAAATTGAGATACTGTGTGCATACAGAGACCGGTAGTGTTTTAGTGGTAACATGATCGGTCTTCAGTAATCGTAGTACCATTATTATTTTTAGTCTCCATCAATGAAATTGCCATTATTTACAGATAATCCGCTATTAGCGGATGATACAAACATTTCAACTGTAGCTATTTCTTCTTTTGACATTGTTTCAAATAGGACTTAAATCCACGTCCGCTCGTCTATTCCAGCGAACTACCGAAGCCGTCGCTTGCATTCAGGTATGCCGAGTATTAATTAGCGGTTTTAATCAATATGTCTTGTGTTGCAGATAATTCTTCGGTAAACAAGAGAGCTCACAACTCCCACAACGAACTATGGCCAGAACACTGTTGGGATCATGCCCCTAATCACATTCAAGATCCCTTCTGTGCACTGTTGACCACAAGTAAGTTCTGTCATGAAAAAAACACACATAGTTTATCGCTTATATTTCGAATTTTATGGAATTTAATGCAAGCGACGCGAAGCAGAGTGCAGCATTTAGTTCCGGGTTTACAGTTGACTTGTTTAATTATTGGAGTCACCAATCATCGTAAATTAATGTGAGATTTCTCACATAAGCAGATTAGGCGTATATGTATTTGACTTAGTAACGAAGTAGATGAACCTGTAATGTTGAGTTGATCGCATGTAAGTCATGACCTTTGCTTCTGCAATATTGACTAGTCCTCCAAATCATACCTGTAATTACCTGTGTATCGTCTCTGTGTCAAGTACGAATCTAACTTTGTGTGGAATCTGAGTTTGTACACTTAAAAGCGCTAATTCTTTTCTTATTATGTTCATCTATGTTTATTACTAATACAAAGGAAAACATTAACTTAAAAAACAAGTTAATAGTAATTCATTTCCTTTGTCCTGGCAACTTCATTCTTTTCAATACTATTTCTAAACTGTTTCATTATTTTAATATAGAATTTCAAAACATACGTCATTTCGACGCATTTAACAGTTTGTAACATTTCTCTGAAAATAGTGAGTAACTGGACCTTCTTGCAAACAACTTACTGGACAGAATTGTAGAAGCAAAAGTGCCTAGTCCAAATAAATAAGAGAAAACACCCAGTCCTCTAAATACGGTCAGCAAAAGTAATAAGCTTGCCGCTGTCGTTATATCGGACAACATTTAAAAAAACATCATCTATATTTTTCAGCTACTCCAAGGCCAACTACCACACGTGAGTCGACTTATTTTTATTTATCTTTTTCTACCAGAACGAGTTTAAAAAGGATAATAGTGACGTGGCGTCCATTGATGGCATGCAAATGACATTTAACAATGAACGAAGAGCAAGAAATTATGCAAAAACAACAAAACAATTACACAACTTTGTTAATGGTGTTTTTTTTCACATTTTTTTTTATCAATTCAACAGTTAAGTCTGCGAAAAAATATCAATATGTCCCACAGCGGCACAAGTACCAAAAAAATGTCGTTATCTGTAAAACAGAGTAGCTTGAGTTAGGTAGATACCATTAAATTCATACTTATCTTGAATTATAGCAACGACAACAGAACCGACGACAACAACAGCGCCGACGACGACAACGCCGGAGCCGACAACAACTACTGCCGAGCCAACCACCACTGAGCCAACAACAACCACCACTGAGCCACCAACAACAACCACCACTGAGCCACCAACAACCACCACAGAGCCACAGACAACCACCACAGAGTCACAGACTACTCGTAGGTCACCTATTTCCATTTCTGGTTACCTGCAACTATAAACATTCGGAACAAACAATGGATTTTTCATATTTGGACCTTCCGTCATTTAAAAAACTGTCCCAATCAGTCTGAAAACATCATACAAAAAACTGTCTTTATAGAGATACAAGTAGATATACAAATCGAACAGGAAAAGTAGCATTCAAGGACGACAGTCAACCTACAAACACACACCACACAGAACAACTTTAAAGATGAATAAAAAGCAAGATATGACATCAAAAACACAAACGAGTTGACAATATGGCTACCAAGTTTTAAGCTTGAGGTTTCTTGGGTTTTTGCAGAGGTATACTTTTTAATTTGACCCAATCGCCTTAAGAGACTTAAAGACTGTTGTGGTCAAACATTTAACCTTTTAAAACAAACAAATTCTCTTAATAGAAAATTATCTTAACATGCAAACACATCAGCTTTTTAATAGGAAATGAACTTTAAAAGGGACATATGGCACTCCTTTTTTTCTTTTTCTTTTAATAAAC